>JACERP010001156.1:0-26716 GCA_014080715.1 Scenedesmus sp. NREL 46B-D3 | reverse complement strand
CCGAGGTTCGGTACGATACTTGGCTGCCGTGCGAGCATACCTCTGCGCTGCAGTTTCCGCAGAGGACGCCACGACCCTGCACGGTCTGCTGCTCCTCATGCTGGCTGCCCTCACAACCCCAGCCTGTCTTGCTCCAAGAGCTGACGGCTTCATGCTGGAATGCATGTAATTGCCTTGTCAGCTGCCGAAATGCACAGGTGTTGTGGGCGTGTTGTGGGCTGCGTCCAGGGCGTGACGTGGGAACAAATCGGTGGATGCGGAGGAGTTTTTGGATTGCTACATTGTCAGATTGTGATAGCACAGGACGCCTGATGTTCACAAATGCTGGCGGTGGTAGGTACAGCAGGGGTCAGCGCTTCACCATCATGGGCTGACTAGGCCCAACAGGTGACTGCAGCATCCGGGTGCCATGACCAGCCTGAAACACGTTACGATACTTTTCTATTAACTGTCTAGAGAGGCTTAATCGCATCATCCAACAGGGTTACTGAGGGTGTGTAGCGGTTTCCTGGGAAGTTCGTCGGACAAAGTCAGTGCCAAAATTGCTGCCAACGAATTTAAAGGGTATTGAAAACCTCAAAATACAAGACATTGTATGCAATTAGGTCCGGTGCTGGTTATGTGTTCGTCCTGTAATGTGGTGACAGCTGTACGTACAACGTTTGACTAAGCCGCAACCATTCCGCTGCATCGCAGCGCAATACTTGCCGCCATTTAACTGTATACATGGGCTTCCCGCTGGGGTTGACCATGCACAAATGTGCTTCACCGCCCGCTGCACACCCGCAATAGTGATCTTTACAAGTCAAGTGGTATGCTGATGGTATCTAGCTGCCACTACTAATAATAATAAAAACGCAGCGTGCTGCACGCTCCGCCGAGCTCTTTTAATGTCTAGACATATCCAGGAACTTGGAGGTGCAGGCCTGTAGGTCTCAACACAACAACACAAAAACGGCGGTTGTGGTGCGCGCGATATTCGGTCAAAACCTGTCACACTGTATTGACATAACAAACACCGGTACCTTCCGCACCAACTGTAACGAGTCGACCCCAAAACCGGTTGTCTGGAGAGGGAGTCTCAGGCATATAGACCGTAGCCAGGCGGTGCCCAGTTCGAACCCGGGAGCAATGCTCAACCAAGGCCTAGGACTTAGCGGCCTGCTACACTCCTCCCCACCTTCTCTCGAATTGGGTCCTACCAGTTCGATCACCGAAGGGAACATTCCATTCGACTTCCTTAGGAATCGAACCGTGTACCTTTGATCTGCCACCCGCGTACGGTTTCGAGAGTTCACCTCTAACCTTTCCGCTAAGGTGGCCGACCTGTCTCAGCTACCAATGTAACGACTCGACCCCAAAACCGGTTGTCTGGAGATGGAGTCTCAGGTTGCGGCATAGTTGGGTGGTAAGGGGCCCCACACACAGAGGCTTTCCTGGGGGTTGAGCCTCCTTGCGGCGTAGCTGCTTGAACGCACCTTGTAACCCCTTCTTCTTCTTGAGCCTCCTTGAGTGATGCATGGCCAAATGCCGAAACTTACACACTGAGGCTTTTTCTAGGGGTGGGCCTCCTTTCGAGTGACGGCCCGCGCTGAGCTGTTAGCAATCTTTTCAACTCTGGTGCCTGTTGCGGCGTAGCTGCTTGAACGCACCTTGTAACCCCTTCTTCCTTGAGCCTCCTTGAGTGACAGCCTGCGTTGAGCTGCACGCAGCTTCCTTTTCTCCAGGTGTCCGTTGTGGCGTAGCCGCTTGAGCACACCGTGTAACCCCTCAAGCCCCGTGGTAAGGGGCCCCACACACAGAGGCTTTCCTGGGGGTTGAGCCTCCTTTTTTGACGGGCTGGCAGCTCCTGGACCTTGCACTAGGCGAGCAGCATCAGTCTGACGTGTGCAGTCGTTGGTGCCGCTTCTCTGGCACCTCCGATACCGCCTAGCTGCCTTCTCGACATCGTCTGGAATTTCAGAGGTTCATCTCGCGGGGCCTTTGTTGCAGCCCTGCGCCATTGCAGGCTGGTGTCGGAGCAGCATCGAAGGTTTGCAGCCCCTGCTGGATTGACGTCCTTAAGGCGTGCAGCCGTCCTCGAGTACGCAGCATCAGCAGTATCGTGTTTCTGTCTGGCGCGCTGCAGCATGCGACAGCCGCTAGCAGGCCCCTGACACAGTAGCAGCAGCAGCAGCAACAGTGTGGCAGAGCTCTGCCCTGTCGCTGCATGCTCCAGAGTCTGGCAGCAACAGTCTCGCTGTGTACGGTTTCAGCAGGCAGTTGGGCTTGGTTTAGGGTGGCCTGCGCCGGAAGGCAGGTGTTGGTTCTGGCAGCTCTGTTATACTGCTGTTGGCAGGGTGTTGGCCTGGTCTAATGATCAGTAGCCATCTTTTACCCTTTTTTGCTCTCCAGGCAGTATCTGTTTGGAGCGGGCTGATGGCATCACATATTGGACGCTATGCTGGGGCGTAGGTGTGTCAGGGCAGCACTCTGTTTACGCCCCTACATTGTTGTCCTCCTTTGGTGTTGTTCTAGCCTTTTGCCTGGTCTCACCTACTCAGTGCTTTGCATCCCGTGGTTGGTTGTGATGGTGCAGCTGCTTCATGTCCTGTCATTGCCCCAGGGCCCTGCCATGTCATGGTGCAGCCGGGGTTGGTGCAACATGGTTTGCCGCTGCTACTGCCACCCTTCTTCTGAGCGTGCATTGTTGCTGTTGCTTTGATCCTTGCCCCTGGTCAGTTCAAGGTTGTCCGGCTTTGTTGATAGCCACTAGCATGCCACTGCAATATGTGGTTGCAGTGTCTGATTCTCAGCCCTACAGCCTTTTGCTGCTCAGTTACCCTCTTGTTGCCTCTAGTCCTCATCACCCTTAACGGGGTGACGCCCGGGGTGGTGTAGTGACTTGAGAGCCCAGCCTGCTCGCAGTGCCGGAAGTGCATGGCGGCCCTGTGCACTTTTAGCACTGCATGCCGTCACTGACACTGTTGGCAGCACTTGAGATTTCCATTGACACCAATTCTCCTCTGGAGGTACACTGACAACACTTGTGGGGGCAATACTGCGTGGAGTAAGGAAGGCGGCTGTGCATGCATGGCCAAATGCCGAAACTTACACACTGAGGCTTTTTCTAGGGGTGGGCCTCCTTTCGAGTGACGGCCCGCGCTGAGCTTTTAGCAATCTTTTCAACTCTGGTGCCCGTTGCGGCGTAGCTGCTTGAACGCACCTTGTAACCCCTTCTTCTTCCTTGAGCCTCCTTGAGTGACAGCCTGCGTTGAGCTGCACGCAGCTTCCTTTTATTCCAGGTGTCCGTTGTGGCGTAGCCGCTTGAGCACACCGTGTAACCCCTCAAACACTTGAGCCTCCTTGAGTGACAGCCTGCGTTGAGCTGCACGCAGCTTCCTTTTCTCCAGGTGTCCGTTGTGGCGTAGCCGCTTGAGCACACCGTGTAACCCCTCAAACCTGTGGTAAGGGGCCCTTCAACTTCTCTCACCCTGGGCCCCAGGGGCCCTGCCTTGCCGCAGCCAGCAGCAGCCTGCCAGCTGGACGTGGCAGGCCCCCAGCAGCAGTAAATGCCCAGAAGCCCTAGCCTCAGGTTTGGGCTGCATAATGTCAATGGCCTGGCTACCAAGCTACCGGAGCTTAGCAGTCAGTGGCAGGAGCTAGGCCTTGACGTTGTAGCAGCAGTTGACACTCATGTGTCTTTTGCAGATCGAACAGCAGTGCAGCGTCGCCTACACGCTCGTGGGTGGAAGTCCTTTTGGTGTGTTGGGATGTCAGGGCAGGGACGCACTAGAGCTGGCGTCGCCATTATGGTGCGCAACAGCCTGCTGACCAGCGGGGCACTGGTGCATGGAGCAGAGTCAGCTCCTACGCAGGGCCCTGCGCAAGGCAGACTACTACAGTTGCCATTGGTGTGGGCAGGACAGCAGTTGAATGTGGTGGCTGCGTACATGCATGCGTCAGACCATGCTGCTAACGCAGCTATCATCAGCGGCCCTTTACGCGAGCTGTACCAGCACCAGCGCCAGCATCCCTCCACAGGTCTAGTTGTGCTTGGCGACTTCAATTTTGTTACAGATGTTGCCTTAGATCGCAGGCACAGGGTGAATGCAGCAGCTCAGCCACAGCAACAGCAGCAGCAGCAGCAGCAGCAGCAGCAGCAGCAGCAGCAGCAGCAGCAACAGCAGGAGCTGCAGCAGCAGCAACCGCTGCCGTCGCAGCAGCAGCAGCAGCAGCAGCAGCACCCTTTGCCGCGGGACACAGTACCAGCCGCAATGTGGGCGCAGCATCTGCCAGGCCTATGTGACGCATGGCGCAACAGACACCCTGTGCGCAAGGCGTTCACGTTTGTCAGGGCAGATGCAGCCTCACGCATAGACAGGATATACTGTTCAGAAGCTTTGCTGCCGCAGCTGGTAGCATGCCGGCATGAAGACAAGTGTGCAGCTCTCAGTGACCACACACTTGTCATGGCACAACTGCAGCCGCATGGGCCAGGAGTGCTGGGACCTGGTCTGCGGCGGCTGCGTTTGTCGTTTCATGCAACCCCTGCGTGCAGGTCCGCCATGCAGCAGTGGCTGGCTTCTCAACAGCCCCCAGCAGAGGCAACAAGTGTTATCGCACAATGGTGGCCAGCTTTTAAACAGCAGCTGGCGGCCAAGATTATAGATTTGAATCGTCAGTCAAAGCAGGCACAGGCAACGCAACCGCCAACAGCACAGCATGCAGCAGCAGTGGCGGCCGTGCTGGCAGCACATGCACAGCTCGAAGTCTGCAGTGATGCGGTGCTCCCAGCTACACTGGACTCTGTGCTACAGGCCAGGACACAACTGGCCGAGCTGCAGCAACAACAGGAGGAGCGCCAGCGTCAGCGCCGGCGCCAGCAGTGGGTGCATCAAGGGGAGCGGCCTGGGCCTGCCATGACTAGCATTCTCAAACCCCCTAAGGGCGCCAGTTACATCGCAGGCTTGCGGGCTCCTGGCAGTGGTCATCTGGTGCGAGATGGCGTGAGTTTAGCCCGTATTGTTGGCCAGCGGTATGCCAACTTGACTGTTGCACCGCAGGTACAGCAGGCAGCCCGCCAAGCAGTACTGCAGGCAGTCACGCAGCACTCACAGCGTTTGGACGCAGCAACAGCAGCCCAGCTGGGTGACGCAGCCGTGTCAGCAGGCGAGGTGCTCTCCGCCATATCTCAAACTGCTCCTGGGAAGGCGCCGGGCCTGGATGGGATCCCTGGGGAGTTCTTCCGCCAGTACCGCGAGCAGTTCGCGCCGTTGCTAGCGGCACTGTATTCAGCTGTTGGCTCAGCACATACTGTTCCAGCTGGTTTTCTTGATGGTGTCATCTTGCCTGTCTTGAAGCCGGGTGGTGACGCAGCTGATCCAGCTGCCTTTCGCCCGATACAGTTGCTGAATTACGATTATAGAGTGCTGGCCAAAATCCTTGCCAACCGTTTGCTTGCAGCTGCTGGGGAGGTTGTGCATCCAGCGCAGTCTGCATTCTTACAACATCGGCACATAGGGGATAGCATCAGGCTGTTGCAGTTGCTACCTGCACTGATGCATGAACAGCAGCAAATGGCAGTGGTTGTTTTCACGGATTTTGCCAAGGCATATGACACTGTGGATAGATCTTTGTTGTATGATGTGGCAGCAGCACTTGGCATAGGTGACGGGTTTGTAGGATGGATGCGTGTGCTGCTGTCTGACACACATACCTGTGCTACGGTGAACGGATTTTGCAGCCCGTTTTACCGTTGTGATGCTGGGGTGCGCCAAGGCTGCCCCTTGGCCCCCCTGTTGTACTTATTTGTGGGGCAAGCGCTACTATGCTTCCTCAAGCAGCGGGGCATTGGTATCATGGCAGCAAGTCAGCAGCTTGCAGCTGTGCAGTACGCTGACGACGCTGAAGTGTTTTTGCTGTCGATGCACGATGTTCCCACATTTCTCTCATGCATGTCTGACTTTGCAAAAGCCTCTGGCCAGTGTTTGAACCCCACCAAGACACGTTTGCTGCACATAGGACAGCAGCCGACTCAGACTGCTGCGCCAGGTGAGGCTGCACACGGCTTGGGGGCTATGCAAGTCGTTGCGAAAGCAAAATCCTTGGGTGTGTTTTTTGATCAATGTGGCAAGAGCAGTGTAGATTGGGGTGGCAGTTTAGAGATTGTGCGACACCGCATGCAGAACATCAGCCGCATCTCCAAACTGTCAGCTTTTGGTCGGGCATTTGCTACAAATGCTTACGCTTTGTCAACATTGTTATATGCGGCCCAGTTTGCTGGCCACCTGCCTTCTAACGTGACGGACAAGCTTAGTAAGTGGTCAGCAGCGCTGGTTGATGCTGGTTTGGGCCCGGGTGATGACCTAAGACGGGCCCCTGGTATCCCAGGTGACTGCATGGCAGCACACCCGAAGTGTGGGGGTTTTGGATTGATGCCAGTCCACCACCACTTGTTGTCACGGTGGGCTTGTGAAGCGCTGCCTTTGATGCAAGGCGGCACTGCTCCTTGGGTGGCGGTGGCACGGGAGCTGTGGCCCGTTGGGCCGCTGCAACAGAACCATGCACGCGTGCTGCCAGCAGCAGCCCTTGGGGGTTGTTGCTATGTGGCCGTGAACATCTGTTTCCGTCTGCCTATGCAGATGAGCGTTTGCCGTCAGCTTTGCATGCGTTGGCACTGGGGATGCGGGCTCTGCCGCCACTCCGCCACGTTGGCACAGAAGCATTGGATGCTGAAGAGCTGTGTTGGCACGCGCCGCTGTGGGCCAACCCCATTTTTACTGCACCACAGGACTGGGAGTGGTTTGGTCAGCAACGCAGGGTTGCTGTTGGCCTGGAACAAGTGGTTGCATCCGGGCTACTGCAGCTGCCCAAGCTGCAGTCTCTCGGCCAGGCTGTGGTGCTCTCTTCTGAGCTGGACAGAGTATGTGCCTTGCCTGGGCTGGTAGCTCAGCGCGCAGCATACCAGCGTGACATCTGGGGCCCTTGGTTGTGCAACAAGCCGCAATATGCTGACAGGCAGCTAGCCCATCAGCATCTGCAAGCCTTGCTAGCTCTGGTTCCCCAAGTGTGGCTTGCAGCTGCGCGTGCTCACCTAGCAGCAGCTTATGCTGCTGGTGACAGCGCAGCACAACTTTCTATTGTCACCCCTGATGACCTCCTTTTGGCGCGTGAAACGTTGTGTGCTGATTTAGGCTGGCAGCGACCGGGCGGCAGTGCAGAAAATGTCATTCGATTGGCCGACCTCACCGTTGCCACTGCCACTAAGCTTCAACGTCTCTCTGCGCTTGATGCTATTGCTCCCCGCCATGCTGCTTTTCTGAACAGTGTTAGAATGTTGGATGGCACTCCTGCCGGGGCCCAGCTGCCTGTTGTGCAACTGGTGTTATCCCGCTGGTGGGGCGTTAGAGTGGCTAACACCTACAAAGAAGCAGCCTGGCGCCTGACTTTAAATGCCTTCCCCACTGCGCAGCGTATGCAGCTGACTACGGGGTGTGCAGCTTGCTCAGCTGCTGGGCCAGGTGTGGAGCATCATTTCTGGCTATGTCCGGTGGCTGTTGCCGTGCGAGAAGAGGTGGAGCGTCAACTTAGAGCTTTTAACCTGCTCACGGCGGGTGAAAACCTGCCCTGCAGGGCTTTGTGGTTGGCATGTGCCCCTCACCGTGATGTGCACCGCCTTGTATGGGACATGGTATGTTTGGCAGCGATACATGCATGCGAACATGGCCGCAGGGTAGCCTGGGCGGTCTCTTGTCGGCTTGGTGTACCTGTGCTTGTTGAGCAAGTGGCGATACGAGCGGCAGTTGGCGGCTTTTGGGATGCGCTTGCTGACTTTGCTGCTACAGCTAGGGTGCCTGGTCGTCACAGAGTTCAGCTACTTACGCGGCAGCCGTTCCTTGCGTGGCACACTGTGCTGCGCGGCAATGGCTTACGTGTAGTCCGCAGGTGATTTGCACGGGCATGCATATGTGTGTTGCTGCGTTCTCCCTGCCTATCTCTTGGAAGCCACCAGCCCCACTCTAAAGTGGGTGTATGTGGGGTCACTGCATGCCTGTTGAGATATGCAGCCATGACAAAACCTCAGCAGCTGGCCAGCTTTCAGCTGTTTCTTTCCTCACCGCTGCTTTGAGTCTGATCTGCCCTTGAGTCAGCATCATGCTCATCAGCTCAGCCCGCTTCCTGTACTGCAACATGTATAGATTGCTGTCACTGACACTGCTTAGACTACTGCTTGCATGCTCATATACTTCCAAGCAAACAACATTTGCGTGTGATGGGGACGACGGGTCGTGCTGAGCACGGCTGATGTCTGGCCCCACACACAGAGGCTTTCCTGGGGGTTGAGCCTCCTTGAGTGACAGCCTGCGTTGAGCTGCACGCAGCTTCCTTTTATTCCAGGTGTCCGTTGTGGCGTAGCCGCTTGAGCACACCGTGTAACCCCTCAAACGCTACGCCGGCATTGACACCAATTCTCCTCTGGAGGTACTCTTGTGGGGGCAATACTGCGTGGAGTAAGGAAGGCGGCTGTGCATGCATGGCCAAATGCCGAAACTTACACACTGAGGCTTTTTCTAGGGGTGGGCCTCCTTTCGAGTGACGGCCCGCGCTGAGCTTTTAGCAATCTTTTCAACTCTGGTGCCCGTTGCGGCGTAGCTGCTTGAACGCACCTTGTAACCCCTTCTTCTTCTACGCCGGCTTGGTGTACCTGTGTACGCCGGCTTGGTGTACCCCTTACCCGGAGAGGAGAGGAGTCTGGGTAGACCATTCAAAGGTCGTGTACTGCGCACTGCAGTGCTTGAAATCCCGGACCCGCACACCTTTCTTTCCTTTCTACCTGTGCTTGTTGAGCAAGTGGCGATACGAGCGGCAGTTGGCGGCTTTTGGGATGCGCTTGCTGACTTTGCTGCTACAGCTAGGGTGCCTGGTCGTCACAGAGTTCAGCTACTTACGCGGCAGCCGTTCCTTGCGTGGCACACTGTGCTGCGCGGCAATGGCTTACGTGTAGTCCGCAGGTGATTTGCACGGGCATGCATATGTGTGTTGTTGCGTTCTCCCTGCCTATCTCTTGGAAGCCACCAGCCCCACTCTAAAGTGGGTGTATGTGGGGTCACTGCATGCCTGTTGAGATATGCAGCCATGACAAAACCTCAGCAGCTGGCCAGCTTTCAGCTGTTTCTTTCCTCACCGCTGCTTTGAGTCTGATCTGCCCTTGAGTCAGCATCATGCTCATCAGCTCAGCCCGCTTCCTGTACTGCAACATGTATAGATTGCTGTCACTGACACTGCTTAGACTACTGCTTGCATGCTCATATACTTCCAAGCAAACAACATTTGCGTGTGATGGGGACGACGGGTCGTGCTGAGCACGGCTGATGTCTGGCCCCACACACAGAGGCTTTCCTGGGGGTTGAGCCTCCTTGAGTGACAGCCTGCGTTGAGCTGCACGCAGCTTCCTTTTATTCCAGGTGTCCGTTGTGAAGAAGAAGGGGTTACAAGGTGCGTTCAAGCAGCTACGCCGCAACGGGCACCAGAGTTGAAAAGATTGCTAAAAGCTCAGCGCGGGCCGTCACTCGAAAGGAGGCCCACCCCTAGAAAAAGCCTCAGTGTGTAAGTTTCGGCATTTGGCCATGCATGCACAGCCGCCTTCCTTACTCCACGCAGTATTGCCCCCACAGGAGTACCTCCAGAGGAGAATTGGTGTCAATGGAAATCAAGTGCTGGCAATAGTGTCAGTGACGGCATGCAGTGCTAAAAGTGCACAGGGCCGCCATGCACTTCCGGCACTGCGAGCAGGCTGGGCTCTCAAGTCACTACACCACCCCGGGCGTCACCCCGTTAAGGGTGATGAGGACTAGAGGCAACAAGAGGGTAACTGAGCAGCAAAAGATTGTAGGGCTGAGAATCAGACACTGCAACCACATATTGCAGTGGCATGCTAGTGGCTATCAACAAAGCCGGACAACCTTGAACTGACCAGGGGCAAGGATCAAAGCAACAGCAACAATGCACGCTCAGAAGAAGGGTGGCAGTAGCAGCGGCAAACCATGTTGCACCAACCCCGGCTGCACCATGACATGGCAGGGCCCTGGGGCAATGACAGGACATGAAGCAGCTGCACCATCACAACCAACCACGGGATGCAAAGCACTGAGTAAGCGAGACCAGGCAAAAGGCTAGAACAACACCAAAGTAGGACAACAATGTAGGGGCGTAAACAGAGTGTTGCCCAGACACACCTACGCCCCAGCATAGCGTCCAATATGTGATGCCATCAGCCCGCTCCAACAGAGACTGCCTGGAGAGAAAAAAAGGGTAAAAGATGGCTACTGATCATTAGACCAGGCCAACACCCTGCCAACAGCAGTATAACAGAGCTGCCAGAACCAACACCTGCCTTCCGGCGCAGGCCACCCTAAACCAAGCCCAACTGCCTGCTGAAACCGTACACAGCGAGACTGTTGCTGCCAGACTCTGGAGCATGCAGCGACAGGGCAGAGCTCTGCCACACTGTTGCTGCTGCTGCTGCTACTGTGTCAGGGGCCTGCTAGCGGCTGTCACATGCTGCAGCGCGCCAGACAGAAACACGATACTGCTGATGCTGCGTACTCGAGGACGGCTGCACGCCTTAAGGACGTCAATCCAGCAGGGGTTGCAAACCTTCGATGCTGCTCCGACACCAGCCTGCAATGGCGCAGGGCTGCAACAAAGGCCCCGCGAGATGAACCTCTGAAATTCCAGACGTTGTCGAGAAGGCAGCTAGGCGGTATCTGTAACAGGCGACCCAAAATGGCTTGCCAATCTAGGGGATTTTGCCCTACTTAAGGAGTTGCAGACGCCTATATATATAGTAACGGCTACGCATAGAGGCACAAGCCTCCCGTTACAGGCCTCCCCGGCCAAGTATTGACCTCCGGGCAATGCGCCTCTAGTCGGGTTCGAACCTGTGACCTCTCGCACCTGGAGTGACCCAGGATTCCGAATGGAACGCTCTAACTAGTGAGCTACGAGAGCCTATCTCAGCTACCAGCTGTAACAGGCGACCCAAAATGGCTTTCCAATCTAGGGGATTTTGCCCTACTTAAGGAGTTGCTAGGACCAGGGGCCAGGAGTGCTAGGACCCGGCAAGAGTCCCGTTAAACACAGGGGGAATGGATTCGTTGCCTCCGGCCGACGTAGTCGGTTGACTCCATGAATCAACATGGAAAGCGGGATACCCAACCAGGGGTTGACAACCCTGGGGGTTCTTCTTCTAAAAGGACCCGGCGGGACGTTAAACACGTGGCTCAGTGGTTAGAGAGGCTGGCTCTCAACCAGGGCCTGGGTTAGGTCCCAGGTTCGATTCTGGGTCGGAACGGCGGCTGCAAAAAAACTTGGCCGGCCCTCCTGTGTCGCCCTCCCCAGACGATTCGGTTCCCGGATCGATTCTCGGTTGCGGCATAGTTGGGTGGTAAGGGGATTTCGGAGGTTTGCCCCTTACCCCGACAGAAGAACCAGCGGTGGGCTGCCGGATTGCCGGCAGAAGAGTCCCGTTAAACACAGGGGGAATGGATTCGTTGCCTCCGGCCGACGTAGTCGGTTGACTCCATGAATTAACATGGAAAGCGGGATACCCAACCAGGGGTTGACAACCCTGGGGGTTCTTCTTCTTCTTAAGGACCCGGAAGTGCATGGCGGCCCTGTGCACTTTTAGCACTGCATGCCGTCACTGACACTGTTGGCAGCACTTGATTTCCATTGACACCAATTCTCCTCTGGAGGTACACTTGTGGGGGCAATACTGCGTGGAGTAAGGAAGGCGGCTGTGCATGCATGGCCAAATGCCGAAACTTACACACTGAGGCTTTATCTAGGGGTGGGCCTCCTTTTGAGTGACGGCCCGCGCTGAGCTTTTAGCAATCTTTTCAACTCTGGTGCCCGTTGCGGCGTAGCTGCTTGAACGCACCTTGTAACCCCTTCTTCTCTTAGGACCTGGTCTGCTTTTCTGAACAGTGTTAGAATGTTGGATGGCACTCCTGCCGGGACCCAGCTGCCTGTTGTGCAACTGGTGTTATCCCGCTGGTGGGGCGTTAGAGTGGCTAACACCTACAAAGAAGCAGCCTGGCGCCTGACTTTAAATGCCTTCCCCACTGCGCAGCGTATGCAGCTGACTACGGGGTGTGCAGCTTGCTCAGCTGCTGGGCCAGGTGTGGAGCATCATTTCTGGCTATGTCCGGTGGCTGTTGCCGTGCGAGAAGAGGTGGAGCGTCAACTTAAAGCTTTTAACCTGCTCACGGCGGGTGAAAACCTGCCCTGCAGGGCTTTGTGGTTGGCATGTGCCCCTCACCGTGATGTGCACCGCCTTGTTTGGGACATGGTATGCTTGGCAGCGATACATGCATGCGAACATGGCCGCAGGGTAGCCTGGGCGGTCTCTTGTCGGCTTGGTGTACCTGTGCTTGTTGAGCAAGTGGCGATACGAGCGGCAGTTGGCGGCTTTTGGGATGCGCTTGCTGACTTTGCTGCTACAGCTAGGGTGCCTGGTCGTCACAGAGTTCAGCTACTTACGCGGCAGCCGTTCCTTGCGTGGCACACTGTGCTGCGCGGCAATGGCTTACGTGTAGTCCGCAGGTGATTTGCACGGGCATGCATATGTGTGTTGCTGCGTTCTCCCTGCCTATCTCTTGGAAGCCACCAGCCCCACTCTAAAGTGGGTGTATGTGGGGTCACTGCATGCCTGTTGAGATATGCAGCCATGACAAAACCTCAGCAGCTGGCCAGCTTTCAGCTGTTTCTTTCCTCACCGCTGCTTTGAGTCTGATCTGCCCTTGAGTCAGCATCATGCTCATCAGCTCAGCCCGCTTCCTGTACTGCAACATGTATAGATTGCTGTCACTGACACTGCTTAGACTACTGCTTGCATGCTCATATACTTCCAAGCAAACAACATTTGCGTGTGATGGGGACGACAGGTCGTGCTGAGCACGGCTGATGTCTGGCCCCACACACAGAGGCTTTCCTGGGGGTTGAGCCTCCTTGAGTGACAGCCTGCGTTGAGCTGCACGCAGCTTCCTTTTATTCCAGGTGTCCGTTGTGGCGTAGCCGCTTGAGCACACCGTGTAACCCCTCAAAACAAAACAGGACCTGGTCTGCGGCGGCTGCGTTTGTCGTTTCAGGCAACCCCTGCGTGCAGGTCCGCCATGCAGCAGTGGCTGGCTTCTCAACAGCCCCCAGCAGAGGCAACAAGTGTTATCGCACAATGGTGGCCAGCTTTTAAACAGCAGCTGGCGGCCAAGATTATAGATTTGAATCGTCAGTCAAAGCAGGCACAGGCAACGCAACCGCCAACAGCACAGCATGCAGCAGCAGTGGCGGCCGTGCTGGCAGCACATGCACAGCTCGAAGTCTGCAGTGATGCGGTGCTCCCAGCTACACTGGACTCTGTGCTACAGGCCAGGACACAACTGGCCGAGCTGCAGCAACAACAGGAGGAGCGCCAGCGTCAGCGCCGGCGCCAGCAGTGGGTGCATCAAGGGGAGCGGCCTGGGCCTGCCATGACTAGCATTCTCAAACCCCCTAAGGGCGCCAGTTACATCGCAGGCTTGCGGGCGCCTGGCAGTGGTCATCTGGTGCGAGATGGCGTGAGTTTAGCCCGTATTGTTGGCCAGCGGTATGCCAACTTGACTGTTGCACCGCAGGTACAGCAGGCAGCCCGCCAAGCAGTACTGCAGGCAGTCACGCAGCACTCACAACGTTTGGACGCAGCAACAGCAGCCCAGCTGGGTGACGCAGCAGTGTCAGCAGGCGAGGTGCTCTCCGCCATATCTCAAACTGCTCCTGGGAAGGCGCCGGGCCTGGATGGGATCCCTGGGGAGTTCTTCCGCCAATACCGCGAGCAGTTCGCGCCGTTGCTAGCGGCACTGTATTCAGCTGTTGGCTCAGCACATACTGTTCCAGCTGGTTTTCTTGATGGTGTCATCTTGCCTGTCTTGAAGCCGGGTGGTGACGCAGCTGATCCAGCTGCCTTTCGCCCGATACAGCTGCTGAATTACGATTATAGAGTGCTGGCCAAAATCCTTGCCAACCGTTTGCTTGCAGCTGCTGGGGAGGTTGTGCATCCAGCGCAGTCTGCATTCTTACAACATCGGCACATAGGGGATAGCATCAGGCTGTTGCAGTTGCTACCTGCACTGATGCATGAACAGCAGCAAATGGCAGTGGTTGTTTTCACGGATTTTGCCAAGGCATATGACACTGTGGATAGATCTTTGTTGTATGATGTGGCAGCAGCACTTGGCATAGGTGACGGGTTTGTAGGATGGATGCGTGTGCTGCTGTCTGACACACATACCTGTGCTACGGTGAACGGATTTTGCAGCCCGTTTTACCGTTGTGATGCTGGGGTGCGCCAAGGCTGCCCCTTGGCCCCCTGTTGTACTTATTTGTGGGGCAAGCGCTACTATGCTTCCTCAAGCAGCGGGGCATTGGTATCATGGCAGCAAGTCAGCAGCTTGCAGCTGTGCAGTACGCTGACGACGCTGAAGTGTTTTTGCTGTCGATGCACGATGTTCCCACATTTCTCTCATGCATGTCTGACTTTGCAAAAGCCTCTGGCCAGTGTTTGAACCCCACCAAGACACGTTTGCTGCACATAGGACAGCAGCCGACTCAGACTGCTGCGCCAGGTGAGGCTGCACACGGCTTGGGGGCTATGCAAGTCGTTGCGAAAGCAAAATCCTTGGGTGTGTTTTTTGATCAATGTGGCAAGAGCAGTGTAGATTGGGGTGGCAGTTTAGAGATTGTGCGACACCGCATGCAGAACATCAGCCGCATCTCCAAACTGTCAGCTTTTGGTCGGGCATTTGCTACAAATGCTTACGCTTTGTCAACATTGTTATATGCGGCCCAGTTTGCTGGCCACCTGCCTTCTAACGTGACGGACAAGCTTAGTAAGTGGTCAGCAGCGCTGATTGATGCTGGTTTGGGCCCGGGTGATGACCTAAGACGGGCCCCTGGTATCCCAGGTGACTGCATGGCAGCACACCCAAAGTGTGGGGGTTTTGGATTGATGCCAGTCCACCACCACTTGTTGTCACGGTGGGCTTGTGAAGCGCTGCCTTTGATGCAAGGCGGCACGCTCCTTGGGTGGCGGTGGCACGGGAGCTGTGGCCCCGTTGGGCCGCTGCAACAGAACCATGCACGCGTGCTGCCAGCAGCAGCCCTTGGGGGTTGTTGCTATGTGGCCGTGAACATCTGTTTCCGTCTGCCTATGCAGATGAGCGTTTGCCGTCAGCTTTGCATGCGTTGGCACTGGGGATGCGGGCTCTCCGCCACTCCGCCACGTTGGCACAGAAGCATTGGATGCTGAAGAGCTGTGTTGGCACGCGCCGCTGTGGGCCAACCCCATTTTTACTGCACCACAGGACTGGGAGTGGTTTGGTCAGCAACGCAGGGTTGCTGTTGGCCTGGAACAAGTGGTTGCATCCGGGCTACTGCAGCTGCCCAAGCTGCAGTCTCTCGGCCAGGCTGTGGTGCTCTCTTCTGAGCTGGACAGAGTATGTGCCTTGCCTGGGCTGGTAGCTCAGCGCGCAGCATACCAGCGTGACATCTGGGGCCCTTGGTTGTGCAACAAGCCGCAATATGCTGACAGGCAGCTAGCCCATCAGCATCTGCAAGCCTTGCTAGCTCTGGTTCCCCAGTGTGGCTTGCAGCTGCGCGTGCTCACCTAGCAGCAGCTTCATGCTGCTGGTGACAGCGCAGCACAACTTTCTATTGTCACCCCTGATGACCTCCTTTTGGCGCGTGAAACGTTGTGTGCTGATTTAGGCTGGCAGCGACCGGGCGGCAGTGCAGAAAATGTCATTCGATTGGCCGACCTCACCGTTGCCACTGCCACTAAGCTTCAACGTCTCTCTGCGCTTGATGCTATTGCTCCCCGCCATGCTGCTTTTCTGAACAGTGTTAGAATGTTGGATGGCACTCCTGCCGGGACCCAGCTGCCTGTTGTGCAACTGGTGTTATCCCGCTGGTGGGGCGTTAGAGTGGCTAACACCTACAAAGAAGCAGCCTGGCGCCTGACTTTAAATGCCTTCCCCACTGCGCAGCGTATGCAGCTGACTACGGGGTGTGCAGCTTGCTCAGCTGCTGGGCCAGGTGTGGAGCATCATTTCTGGCTATGTCCGGTGGCTGTTGCCGTGCGAGAAGAGGTGGAGCGTCAACTTAGAGCTTTTAACCTGCTCACGGCGGGTGAAAACCTGCCCTGCAGGGCTTTGTGGTTGGCATGTGCCCCTCACCGTGATGTGCACCGCCTTGTTTGGGACATGGTATGTTGGCAGCGATACATGCATGCGAACATGGCCGCAGGGTAGCCTGGGCGGTCTCTTGTCGGCTTGGTGTACCTGTGCTTGTTGAGCAAGTGGCGATACGAGCGGCAGTTGGCGGCTTTTGGGATGCGCTTGCTGACTTTGCTGCTACAGCTAGGGTGCCTGGTCGTCACAGAGTTCAGCTACTTACGCGGCAGCCGTTCCTTGCGTGGCACACTGTGCTGCGCGGCAATGGCTTACGTGTAGTCCGCAGGTGATTTGCACGGGCATGCATATGTGTGTTGCTGCGTTCTCCCTGCCTATCTCTTGGAAGCCACCAGCCCCACTCTAAAGTGGGTGTATGTGGGGTCACTGCATGCCTGTTGAGATATGCAGCCATGACAAAACCTCAGCAGCTGGCCAGCTTTCAGCTGTTTCTTTCCTCACCGCTGCTTTGAGTCTGATCTGCCCTTGAGTCAGCATCATGCTCATCAGCTCAGCCCGCTTCCTGTACTGCAACATGTATAGATTGCTGTCACTGACACTGCTTAGACTACTGCTTGCATGCTCATATACTTCCAAGCAAATAACATTTGCGTGTGATGGGGACGACGGGTCGTGCTGAGCACGGCTGATGTCTGGCCCCACACACAGAGGCTTTCCTGGGGGTTGAGCCTCCTTGAGTGACAGCCTGCGTTGAGCTGCACGCAGCTTCCTTTTATTCCAGGTGTCCGTTGTGGCGTAGCCGCTTGAGCACACCGTGTAACCCCTCAAACCTAAGGAGTGCAGACGCTATATATATAACGCTACATGCATGCCCTGAGTAAGGCATTAAACTGCTCCGGCTCTGCTTTGCCCACCCGGCCTTTGCTGGGCGCGGCCCGCGAGTCGCAAGCGACAGCATAGAAGACCGGCAGCGGCCTTACAGTGCTAGATCTAAAGCAGTCAGCTCTTTTGACGGGCTGGCAGCTCCTGGACCTTGCACTAGGCGAGCAGCATCAGTCTGACGTGTGCAGTCGTTGGTGCCGCTTCTCTGGCACCTCCGATACCGCCTAGCTGCCTTCTCGACATCGTCTGGAATTTCAGAGGTTCATCTCGCGGGGCCTTTGTTGCAGCCCTGCGCCATTGCAGGCTGGTGTCGGAGCAGCATCGAAGGTTTGCAGCCCCTGCTGGATTGACGTCCTTAAGGCGTGCAGCCGTCCTCGAGTACGCAGCATCAGCAGTATCGTGTTTCTGTCTGGCGCGCTGCAGCATGCGACAGCCGCTAGCAGGCCCCTGACACAGTAGCAGCAGCAGCAGCAACAGTGTGGCAGAGCTCTGCCCTGTCGCTGCATGCTCCAGAGTCTGGCAGCAACAGTCTCGCTGTGTACGGTTTCAGCAGGCAGTTGGGCTTGGTTTAGGGTGACCTGCGCCGGAAGGCAGGTGTTGGTTCTGGCAGCTCTGTTATACTGCTGTTGGCAGGGTGTTGGCCTGGTCTAATGATCAGTAGCCATCTTTTACCCTTTCTCTCTCCAGGCAGTCTCTGTTTGGAGCGGGCTGATGGCATCACATATTGGACGCTATGCTGGGGCGTAGGTGTGTCTGGGCAACACTCTGTTTACGCCCCTACATTGTTGTCCTACTTTGGTGTTGTTCTAGCCTTTTGCCTGGTCTCACTTACTCAGTGCTTTGCATCCCGTGGTTGGTTGTGATGGTGCAGCTGCTTCATGTCCTGTCATTGCCCCAGGGCCCTGCCATGTCATGGTGCAGCCGGGGTTGGTGCAGCATGGTTTGCCGCTGCTACTGCCACCCTTCTTCTGAGCGTGCATTGTTGCTGTTGCTTTGATCCTTGCCCCTGGTCAGTTCAAGGTTGTCCGGCTTTGTTGATAGCCACTAGCATGCCACTGCAGTACGTGGTTGCAGTGTCTGATTCTCAGCCCTACAGTCTTTTGCTGCTCAGTTACCCTCTTGTTGCCTCTAGTCCTCATCACCCTTAACGGGGTGACGCCCGGGGTGGTGTAGTGACTTGAGAGCCCAGCCTGCTCGCAGTGCCGGAAGTGCATGGCGGCCCTGTGCACTTTTAGCACTGCATGCCGTCACTGACACTGTTGGCAGCACTTGATTTCCATTGACACCAATTCTCCTCTGGAGGTACACTTGTGGGGGCAATACTGCGTGGAGTAAGGAAGGCGGCTGTGCATGCATGGCCAAATGCCGAAACTTACACACTGAGGCTTTTTCTAGGGGTGGGCCTCCTTTCGAGTGACGGCCCGCGCTGAGCTTTTAGCAATCTTTTCAACTCTGGTGCCCGTTGCGGCGTAGCTGCTTGAACGCACCTTGTAACCCCTTCTTCCCTAACAATGCTATGGATGTTGGCAGGAGGGCAGCCAACCTACAGCATGTGCTAAACCGGCAGCATGACCTTGTTGCCAGTCCAGCAGGTGGCCCTGCCCGGGCGCCACCTGCTGACCAGCAGCTTATCACTCAGTTGTTGCAGCCTGCTACTCCCTCAGCTGCGCAACTGGCTCATAATGAGGCAGTGAGGCAGCACAGAGAGCAGCAGCAGCTACAGCTTCAGCAGCGGCGACAGCAGGAGCTTGATGAGCTGGTGCAGACGAAGAAGAAGGCGGCGGTGGCTAGGTTTTGGGAGCTGCTGGTTGACTTCATAGTCATCAAGGCAGCACCCTTGACCTGGCTGGATATTGTGCCAGCTGATCACCCCTTTTTACGCGTGGTTGAAGGCCGGCTGGAGCTAGCACCAAGAAGGGACTTGGCCTCTGCGTCATAGCATGAATTGGGGTTATTTCTTGCATCCTCTGCTCTTTGATCCGTTTTGCTACATGTGGTTGCATGTCTTGTGCTGTTAGTACTCTCATGCAGCCTGTGTCAGCCAGTAGGTGTGTTGGGCAGGTGCCATTGCCAGGGGTGTGGCCTTGCCAGACACATCAGTAGGGTGGCAGGTGCCTGTGGTGCCACGGCGCTGCGGGTTATGCTGTTGCTTTGTGCGCGTTCTAGTAGCAGAGAGTTATGATCATGTTGATCATCATGTTGTACAATGTCTTCAACACCTGAAGCAGGAGCACCGAGGTGCCCAGTACCTGCTAGTTGTTGCCATGTCTGCATGTTCCAATCCTATTTCGCTGACGTTGACACCTTTTTGTTCCGTCCTGATGATTTTTCTCTGCGCAGAGTTTGTGTTATTTTGGGTGAGGAAGCTGCAAATTGCTTCTCTGAGGCTTTTTGTGGTTTATTCTCGTGTCCTGCGCGCTGCAGTCCTCGAAGTGTTCCGTTTCCAACGTGCACACCCATGTAACTCTCCTCAATCCAAAGGCTACGCATAGAGGCACAAGCCTCCCGTTACAGTATCGGAGGTGCCAGAGAAGCGGCACCAACGACTGCACACGTCAGACTGATGCTGCTCGCCTAGTGCAAGGTCCAGGAGCTGCCAGCCCGTCAAAAAAGCTGACTGCTTTAGATCTAGCACTGTAAGGCCGCTGCCGGTCTTCTATGCTGTCGCTTGCGACTCGCGGGCCGCGCCCAGCAAAGGCCGGGTGGGCAAAGCAGAGCCGGAGCAGTTTAATGCCTTACTCAGGGCAGGTGTCCGTTGTGGAGAAGAAGAAGAAGGGGTTACAAGGTGCGTTCAAGCAGCTACGCCGCAACGGGCACCAGAGTTGAAAAGATTGCTAAAAGCTCAGCGCGGGCCGTCACTCGAAAGGAGGCCCACCCCTAGAAAGAGCCTCAGTGTGTAAGTTTCGGCATTTGGCCATGCATGCGCAGCCGCCTTCCTTACTCCACGCAGTATTGCCCCCACAAGACTACCTCCAGAGGAGAATTGGTGTCAATGGAAACCAAGTGCTGCCAACAGTGTCAGTGACGGCATGCAGTGCTAAAAGTGCACAGGGTCGCCATGCACTTCCGGCACTGCGAGCAGGCTGGGCTCTCAAGTCACTACACCACCCCGGGCGTCACCCCGTTAAGGGTGATGAGGACTAGAGGCAACAAGAGGGTAACTGAGCAGCAAAAGACTGTAGGGCTGAGAATCAGACACTGCAACCACATATTGCAGTGGCATGCTAGTGGCTATCAACAAAGCCGGACAACCTTGAACTGACCAGGGGCAAGGATCAAAGCAACAGCAACAATGCACGCTCAGAAGAGGGTGGCAGTAGCAGCGGCAAACCATGTTGCACCAACCCCGGCTGCACCATGACATGGCAGGGCCCTGGGGCAATGACAGGACATGAAGCAGCTGCACCATCACAACCAACCACGGGATGCAAAGCACTGAGTAAGTGAGACCAGGCAAAAGGCTAGAACAACACCAAAGTAGGACAACAATGTAGGGGCGTAAACAGAGTGCTGCCCAGACACACCTACGCCCCAGCATAGCGTCCAATATGTGATGCCATCAGCCCGCTCCAAACAGAGACTGCCTGGAGAGAAAAAAGGGTAAAAGATGGCTACTGATCATTAGACCAGGCCATGGCCAACACCCTGCCATGCCAACACCCTGCCAACAGCAGTATAACAGAGCTGCCAGAACCAACACCTGCCTTCCGGCGCAGGCCACCCTAAACCAAGCCCAACTGCCTGCTGAAACCGTACACAGCGAGACTGTTGCTGCCAGACTCTGGAGCATGCAGCGACAGGGCAGAGCTCTGCCACACTGTTGCTGCTGCTGCTGCTACTGTGTCAGGGGCCTGCTAGCGGCTGTCGCATGCTGCAGCGCGCCAGACAGAAACTCGATACTGCTGATGCTGCGTACTCGAGGACGGCTGCACGCCTTAAGGACGTCAATCCAGCAGGGGCTGCAAACCTTCGATGCTGCTCCGACACCAGCCTGCAATGGCGCAGGGCTGCAACAAAGGCCCCGCGAGATGAACCTCTGAAATTCCAGACGTTGTCGAGAAGGCAGCTAGGCGGTATCGGAGGTGCCAGAGAAGCGGCACCAACGACTGCACACGTCAGACTGATGCTGCTCGCCTAGTGCAAGGTCCAGGAGCTGCCAGCCCGTCACAAAAGCTGACTGCTTTAGATCTAGCACTGTAAGGCCGCTGCCGGTCTTCTATGCTGTCGCTTGCGACTCGCGGGCCGCGCCCAGCAAAGGCCGGGTGGGCAAAGCAGAGCCGGAGCAGTTTAATGCCTTACTCAGGGAGAGTTATTCCGTTTATGTCCGTTGTGGTTGATTGAGGAGAGTTACATGGGTGTGCACGTCGGAGACGGAACACTTCGAGGACTGCAGCGCGCAGGACACGAGAATAAACCACAAAAAGCCTCAGAGAAGCAATTTGCAGCTTCCTCACCCAAAATAACACAAACTCTGCGCAGAGAAAAAGCATCAGGGTGGAACAAAAGGTGTCAATGTCAGCGAAATAGGATTGGAACATGCAGACATGGCAACAACTAGCAGGTACTGGGCACCTCGGTGCTCCTGCTTCAGGTGTTGAAGACATTGTACAACATGATGATCAACATGATCAAAACTCTCTGCTACCAGGACGCGCACAAAGCAACAGCATAACCCGCAGCGCCGTGGCACCACAGGCACCTGCCACCCTACTGATGTGTCTGGCAAGGCCACACCCCTGGCAATGGCACCTGCCCAACACACCTACTGGCTGACACAGGCTGCATGAGAGTACTAACAGCACAAGACATGCAACCACATGTAGCAAAACGGATCAAAGAGCAGAGGATGCAAGAAATAACCCCAATTCATGCTATGACGCAGAGGCCAAGTCCCTTCTTGGTGCTAGCTGCAGCCGGCCTTCAACCACGCGTAAAAAGGGGTGATCAGCTGGCACAATATCCAGCCAGGTCAAGGGTGCCGCCTTGATGACTATGAAGTCAACCAGCAGCTCCCAAAACCTAGCCACCGCCGCCTTCTTCTTCGTCTGCACCAGCTCATCAAGCTCCTGCTGTCGCCGCTGCTGAAGCTGTAGCTGCTGCTGCTCTCTGTGCTGCCTCACTGCCTCATCATTCGTTGTGATTGAGGAGAGTTACATGGGTGTGCACGTTGGAAACGGAACACTTCGAGGACTGCAGCGCGCAGGACACGAGAATAAACCACAAAAAGCCTCAGAGAAGCAATTTGCAGCTTCCTCACCCAAAATAACACAAACTCTGCGCAGAGAAAAATCGTTAGGACGGAACAAAAAGGTGTCAACGTCAGCGAAATAGGATTGGAACATGCAGACATGGCAACAACTAGCAGGTACTGGGCACCTCGGTGCTCCTGCTTCAGGTGTTGAAGACATTGTACAACATGATGATCAACATGATCATAACTCTCTGCTACTAGAACGCGCACAAAGCAACAGCATAACCCGCAGCGCCGTGGCACCACAGGCACCTGCCACCCTACTGATGTGTCTGGCAAGGCCACACCCCTGGCAATGGCACCTGCCCAACACACCTACTGGCTGACACAGGCTGCATGAGAGTACTAACAGCACAAGACATGCAACCACATGTAGCAAAACGGATCAAAGAGCAGAGGATGCAAGAAATAACCCCAATTCATGCTATGACGCAGAGGCCAAGTCCCTTCTTGGTGCTAGCTGCAGCCGGCCTTCAACCACGCGTAAAAAGGGGTGATCAGCTGGCACAATATCCAGCCAGGTCAAGGGTGCCGCCTTGATGACTATGAAGTCAACCAGCAGCTCCCAAAACCTAGCCACCGCCGCCTTCTTCTTCGTCTGCACCAGCTCATCAAGCTCCTGCTGTCGCCGCTGCTGAAGCTGTAGCTGCTGCTGCTCTCTGTGCTGCCTCACTGCCTCGTTGTGGCGTAGCCGCTTGAGCACACCGTGTAACCCCTCAAACGCTACGCCGGCGGGACGGTAAACACCCATGTAACTCTCCTCTCCTCAACACGTGGCTCAGTGGTTAGAGAGCCTGGCTCCTAATCTCGAGGTCTCGGGTTCGAACCTCGCTGAAGTCGAAAGCGCTCAAAAATACTTGAGCGGCTCATTGGTGCGGCCCACCCACGTTGTCGCCCAATCGAGTGGTAGGGGGGTTTCGGTGGTTTACCCCCTACCCGGAGAGGAGAGGAGTCTGGGTAGACCATTTAAAGGTCGTGTACTGCGCTCTGCAGTGCTTGAAATCCCGGACCCGCACACCTTCCTTCCGCTACGCATAGAGGCACAAGCCTCCCGTACATGTTGATCATCATGTTGTACAATGTCTTCAACACCTGAAGCAGGAGCACCGAGGTGCCCAGTACCTGCTAGTTGTTGCCATGTCTGCATGTTCCAATCCTATTTCGCTGACATTGACACCTTTTGTTCCGTCCTGATGCTTTTTCTCTGCGCAGAGTTTGTGTTATTTTGGGTGAGGAAGCTGCAAATTGCTTCTCTGAGGCTTTTTGTGGTTCATTCTCGTGTCCTGCGCGCTGCAGTCCTCGAAGTGTTCCGTCTCCGACGTGCACACCCATGTAACTCTCCTCAATCAATCCCGTACAGAGCAGCTGCCACCACACCAACATGCAGCAGCAGCAGTTGCCCCTGGAGAGAGGGTGTAGCTGTTGCCTTGCTGCAACCCACTAGCTCAGGATCAAGGGGTCGAGAATCATCATCATGATCATCATCATCATCATCATCATCATCATCATCATCATCATCATCATCATCATCATCATCATCATCATAATATTATTATTACCCATTCAAGCCATAGCATCAGCGCCATCGGCCGGATTAAGGGGTCGAGAATGTGTCACAAAGTAAACCTCGTCACCTCAATCATCACCCTTGGATGCCATGCACTGTGCATGTGTTGCTATGCCTTGCAGAAAGCCGCATGTGCTGATCAGCACCACGTCACAGCACCACCCCACGCTTGTGATGTGCAGAGGCCATGCATGCCTGAGTATGCCTGAGTATGCCTGCCTGCATGCCTGAGTATGCCTGAGTATGTTACACGGCCTTTACACGGCCTTTGCATAGTCTGTATCATCAACACGCATGTAAGAGACGTGTGGGGGTTGGGGGCCGTGCAAGAACGGGTCAATATGCAGCGTGTGTGCATGACATGTGCGCTATCAACCGAGCGGGCATGGCAGTGGTTGTTGCCTTAGGAACAGGCGCAGTCTGCATCATTCTACATGGCCTTTGACTGATGGCCTAAGCGCTACCTTCTGTAAGAGCAGATCATCATCATCATCATCAGCAGCAGCAGCAGCAGCAGCACCACCATCACCAGCAGTAGCAGCAGCAGCAGCAGCAGCAGCAGCAACAAGAGACTGATTCTTGTGAGCACTTTACATACCAATTGGTATGTAATTGGTATGGAGTTGCAACTCCACATGGGGCCAGCAGTCAATCCTCAGTTTCAGCACTTACACCAGGCCCCTGGGCCAGTCAGCCGCATTGTAAGAGCTTCAACTACATCAACACAGTATGTAGAGCATGTTTTGCACTCACACCTTGGCAGCACAGCTTATGGGCAGCAGTAGCACTGTGTCACTCATTCAACATGGCACAGCAGTGGGCGGCCACCGTGATGACCTCTTCTGATTTACACTATGCAGGGCTTCTGTGTAGCTACCAGCTACCAGCTACCCAGCTCCAACGCATCATCATGGCGTAATACCACTGTTTCAATCTGGTTTCGCCAATCAGCCGGGTCAGATCAACACTACTGCCGTCTGCTGCAGCAGCATCAGCAGCTGTAGCAGCAACAACAGCAGCAGCAGCATACAAATGTTGCTGTTGTTCGAGGAGCACTCTGCATCGCTGGCAATGCTAAAGTAGACAACGAGTACTCTGAATTGCACGGTATGTGTGTTGTCTTGTAGTAACAGCTGCGGCACTGTGTCGTGCTGCAGGCGAGTACTTCACAACGACAACCATAGACAGGGAAACGCCTTGGCTGCGGAATGCAAGTTTAAACCTGGTACTGGTAAGCAGAAAACTTTTTCTAGCAGTTTTAAGCATCGCGGCTGGCTGGTTGCAGGAGTCAAAACAGCAACCACCTGCACGGCACACCTGTGGCGCAGCCTCGGAGGTTGCTGCTCCTGCCATTGTTCCCACCTGTCTTAAGCTTATATCATACAAATAAACTTTATCAAAGCATGCATGCAGCCATGCACGCTGCGCGGCTTGCGGTTTCTGTAGTAACAGAAACGGGCGGCAACCTCGAAATGAGCTCACCAGCACAGAACGAGCTGCGCTCATCGTGAGAGATTGAATGAACTTGAACAGTAGTGCTGTGACATTCCGTGCGGATGCCGTGCTTTTGGTCGGTGCATCGAGTTTGCAGCATCTCGCACAGCAAGCCCACAAGAGCACTGTAATCCGTCGCTGCTGGGGTGCGCCATATAACAGGAAGCAACCCACTGCTGCTGCCATCATGCAGTGCGCACCCACGCCAGCAGTCATCACCAGTGCATGTGAATGCAAGCAATGCTGCTAAGCATGTACAGTGACGACACACATGGCTGAGCAGCTGCCACCACACCAACATGTAGCAGCAGCAGTTGCCCCTGGAGAGAGGTTTTAGCTGTTGCTTTGCTGCAACCCACTAGCTAAGGATTAAGGGGTCGTGAAAGTGTCACAGGCCTGGGGTATTCCTCATCACTTGATCATCACCCTTGGATGCCATGCACTGTGCATGTGCTGCTGCATGTGCTGCTGTGCCTTGCAGAAAGCCGCATGTGCTGATCAGCACCACATCACAGCACCACACCCACACTTGTGATGTGCAGAGGCCATGCATGCCTGAGAAGTTACACGGCCTTTGCATGGTATCATCACAGGCACTGTACTCAAGGGAGTGGTATTTACTACGTAGTGAGAGGGAATAGTATACACCAGCATACTACCTGCAGTGTATGGGCAACCAGGCCAGGCAACCAGCACAACCTCAAAAGTGCAGAGTTCGGCACAACAACAGCACTTTACCACCCCACCAGACACATGTGGAGCTTCAACGCAGCACCTTTGCACTGGAACCGGCCATCAGATGGCACGGCCTAGCGGGACTGCACCGGCAAACTGGGTGTGCGCAGGCCACCTCAGCCACATTGGGCTGTGCCCCAACAGCAACAAGGCGTCTTTGCTGTCAGAAAAAAGAACGATGGCGCACGAACAATCGAGTCATAGTGCATCTGCCAGTGCTTGGTGCCACGCCTGTCTTGAACACATGCAATGAGCCGCAGCACGTACCCATGCACGGCAAGCATGGTTGCAGCAGCTCTGCTGACTATCTGTACGACGTCTGTTCCTGAACGGCCTCCCATTCATGCCGCAAGCGCATGGCAAAGGTGGGTTCAACAAGTCAACCAAAACAACACAAGTCAGTGGGACCGGGACTGTTCTACAACAAGCAGACAGCAGGGAACACCAGCAAGCAACCTGCTGTTTGGTCCAGCAGGCAGGTGTCCCATGTGCACAGACCGGTGCCGTCAAATGGTATGCGTGTCTCCTCGAAAGCCGACAGGTCAAGTCGCCACATCAGCAGCAGCGTCAGCGGCATCAACT
>JACERP010001155.1:0-26728 GCA_014080715.1 Scenedesmus sp. NREL 46B-D3 | reverse complement strand
ACAAGAAGGCACGAGGAGCCTTCATTGAGCACAGCATTTGCCACTCTTGTAGGTTTCGGCCAGTGCTACCAAGCCCCGTGCCACTGCAGGAAAGGAGAAATGGGCTGCACAGCGCACAGACAGACGCGGGGAACACAAAACTCCTGTGCAACACACGTACCAGGCACCTGGCGACACACACATACACACACCCTTGTGCCCGTACCCGCCGTGAGTTTGCTGGGTGGTTCTGCCAGTCCAGCCCGGTGCGCGCCAGGCGCGCCTGCAGGCTGCCGGCAGCTGCTCAGCAAGGCAGCAGCCTCCGGGGCCATGCGCCGGATGAAGGCCTGGCCGGGCTCACAGCCGGGCAGCGGCTGCCAGCCATGCGCAAGGCTGCAAAGGCAGAGAATGGACGGCATACACGGCAGGCAGGGTCGGCACATACCCGGCAGGCGCCTGCGACTGGTGGCAAGCCATAGCCTGGCGCTGCTTGGTTGCTGAGGCAGGCGCTGCTGGAACTGCCACGAGCAACCAAACCCTCCACCTCCAAACCAGGCGCCAGGCACAACACTGGTCTCAGCACACCCAGCCCGCATCACACGGCCCTAACAACTGCAGCAGCCCACCCACCCTCACTGATCACAAGGCAACACATGCACCCACCAAAACCACCTGTGCGGCCAGGCGGGGGTTTGGCCACCCCGGGCGCAGCACACCCGCTGACACCCACCCCACAGACACACGTCCACGCACGAGCAGGCTGCAGCACGCGCAGCCCCCCACCTGTCCTCCTCACAGAACTCCGTCACATACACCGGCAGGTCCAGGCGCCGCCCCACGCCAGCGCCCGCCAGCAGCGCCGACACAAGGTCGCCCAGCTTGGGCGGTCCCACCAGGCGCAGCGCGCCAGGCCCTTCGCCTGTCGGCCAATCACGCTGCTGCTGCTGCTGCTGCTGCTGCTGCTGCTGCTGCTGCTGCTGCTCGCGTTCGCGCTGTGCGCGGCGTGCGTTGCACAGGGATACCAGCATGCTGCCGATGCCGAAGCAGTGGTCGCCGTGCAGGTGTGTGACAAACATAATCTCAACCTGCACAAGCAAGGCCGGCAGCAACGTGTGCGGGGTTGAGCACAGGCGAGGCGTTTAGCAAGGAGCACACACGGAGCCCTGAGCCTGTGCACAATGGGTCCTGCAAGGCTGTACGGGCATGTACACCTCAGCGGGGGTGCTGCGCAGTTCCCAGCATGATCACAAGCTCTAGAAGAAATCCAGAGTGCGCCCAATGCAGGCAGACACGAGAAACTGTCTGCAACGACAGCAGCTGGCATGGCGCCCGCGCTGCAGGCCCTGGCACGCGTCGCAGCACGGTCCTTTTCAGCGCACGGCTGCCCACCACACGCTGCAGGGGGCGGCCGTGCAGCCGCGCCTCACCCGCCGCACCTGCTCCATGCTGAGGCCTGTGCTGCGCGCCTGCCTGTGGCTGCCCTCGCCGCAGTCGACCATGTACATGGCGCCAGGCAAGCGCACCAGCGTGCAGCTGATGTTGCGGTCGCGCGTGGGCGTGCCGGAGGAGGTGCCAAGCCAGGTCACCGCCAGGCCAGTAGGCAGCGACCAGTCCTGGTCAGGGCCCAGCTGATACTTGATGAAGCTGCGGTGCTGGCTGCTGCTGCTGCTGCTGCTGTTGCTGAGCTTGCTGCTGTGCTGGGGCTTGATGTTGCTGCTGGCGGACCGCGGGTGGCCTCTGGTACTGGCGCTGCTGCTGCGGCACGTATGCGCGCTGCCTTTGCTGGTGCTGGTCTGGGCGCTGCTGGCGCTGGGGTGGTCGCTGCTGCTCGTGGTCTAGCTCCTGCTGCTGCTTGTGATACTGCTGGTACTCCTGCGGTGGTCGCTGCTGCTGCGGCTGGTACTGCCTAGGCTGCTGCTGCTGCTGCTGCTGCTGTTGGCCATATGCATTGTTATTGCCATCAACCCCTCTGCGAAGGTAACCATTGCTTTGACGAGCTGACCTATCTGCACCATTAGGCCTTGGCTCCGCATGACTGCTCCTGCTTTCCGCCTGCTGCTGCCTCGCACGTGCAGCAGCCCTCAGCAGAGCATCTCCGGGGGCAGCTGGCGCAGATGCAAAGTCAGTAGCAGCTGCATAGGGTGGCGCAACGCTACTGCGGCTGTGATGCACGTGCGGGTGTGCAAATGGCACTGCATGTTGCAGCCCACAGCCAGCAGAACCTGCGCAGCGGCAAAGCAGGCCATGTCAGCCTCAAGCAGCGATTGCTGTCCCCAACTATGGGTTGTGCACAGCCAATGCATGCACATACAAGACAAAGGGACACAGCATAGCCGGCTGACGGCAGGCGTACCACGCACCTGGTTTGGCGACTGGCAGCAGTGAACGTGGCAGCATGGTGATGCTGCTGTAAGTTGTCCAAACCCGGTTGCTGCTCAGCAACACGCCTGCTGCCCGCTTGGATCGTCAATGTGCGTGACAACTATTCCAACCAGCGACACTGCTTATGCTGAGCTTGAGTGGCCTTCGTGTGGTGCCGGCGGACTGCCATTAGTGAGTGCAACCAATGCACACTGGGCATATACACGCGTAAGATATCGGTCTGGTCTGCTCGTACGGCCTACGCGATATTGCGCACGCAGTGACAGTCAGTTCATTCCAATGGTCCATGACACCCGTTCAAGTATCTGCCATGTTGCCTCACGTAACAGCTTATTGCAGTCGTTCGTCTGCGTTGCTTACGGCTATCAGTTACTTACTGGTTCAAGCGCACACGTGCGAGCTGCCGGACTGTGTCGAGAGTTGCTGTCTCCATCCATCGTCTTTTCGTGACTTGACATTCACTTTTTTAAACTAGACTTTTTCGTTGCACTCCCTGTTTGCGGACCTTCGTGTGCTCCAGGTGAAGAGAAGCTGGCATTGCCTGTCTGCATGTCTGGCAGGTGCATGAACGTGCTCTGCACGGTACCTTTGCAAGGCAGAGCTATGTGTAGCGTTCAGATCACTCCACCTCGTGCATTGGCCCGAGTTGGAGGCGCCTCGAGAAGGTCACCACCAGTGCAGGGCATGTGATACATTTACAATATAGCACAGTATCAATGCTGCCATTCGATTCACTTCAGGTGGTTTTGCCCGTAGCAGTCATGCCTAGTTTTGCATTGAGCTACATTCCACTGATGCATATTTGCTGCATGCAGTCACATGCTGACGCACCTGTACTTGTATGCACTGTGTTTGGTGCGCAACTTCTGGCACGTGCGCAGGCAGCATGTCACAGCCTCCAGCATATGCTCCTCCGGTGGTGTACCAGCAAGGCGCAGCGCCAGCGGCCCCCCATGGTGTCAGCTACCAGCAGGCACCACAGTACCCAGCATCAGGTGGAATACCACCTGCAAGTGCTGGGTGGGGTAACATGGGGGGCAGCCCCTACCCACAGCAGCAGCAGCAGCAACCATACAGCCAAGCTCCTTACCTGTCACAGCAGCCGTATCAGCAGCAGCAGCAGGCGTACCAGCAACAGCAGCAGCCATATCCGCAGCAACAACAGCCGCAACCTATCCCAGACACGCGTACATCGTACCATTTTGGCCAGAGCTCAATGAATCAGCACTACACAACGCCAGGCCAAGCTCAGTACATGGCCCCGACGACGTACAGCCCAAGTCCGCAGCCGCAAGCAGGCAGGAAGAAGGCGCTGCTGATAGGATGCGCATACCCAGGCACCAGTCAGGCGCTGAACGGCTGCATCAATGACGTGCAGTGCATCGAGTACTGCTTGAAGCACAGGTTTGGCTTTGTGCAGCCGGGCAGCATCGTGGTGCTGCGTGATGACCAGCGCAGCACCGACCACCTGTCGTCGCGCGCCAACATCCTACGAGGCATCCAGTGGCTCATGCAGGACCAGCGGTGAGCACGAGGGTGTGGTCGCCACGCAGTGTGCAGCGGCTGTCAATCATACCACCCTCCAAAATGCCTGTGGCTGGCTGGCTGCTGGCTATGGTATGCCAGCATGCTGGTCATTTGAGGCACGGAGTTGAACAGCCTGTGGCTGCACTGTTCAGCAGAGACCTAAGCTTGTCATCTTGACGGAGCGTCATCCAACACCTGCTCCGTATTTTTGGCTGCTGCTGGTGCTGCCGTCGTGCAGGCCTGGAGATTCGCTGTTCTTCCACTTCTCAGGCCACGTGAGTTGCTGTGCAGCTGGCCACTCGCCATGAGCTTTGCAGCATTTCAAGCTTGTTGTGGCGTTATGCGGTCATGCATATCCAGTCACCTGGTGCCAGCAGGAGCAGCCAGCTTCTGTTTTGGCTTCTCTGTAAAGCTTTTTACAGGCAGCTTCTGAGGTTTGTACTGACTGTGCTGCTGTTGCTGCCTGCGGCTGCATGCATGGTGCAACTGCAGGGCTCCCAGCAGCACGACCGCTCAGGGGACGAGCTGGATGGGTGAGAAGCAGGCATGCAGCATGTCACGTCATTTGCAACGCCAATTTGGTTATTGATCCAGTCATGCATATTGTAGACTCGTCGTAGATGGTTTCACAGTGGTTGCAGCGCTTCCACTTTGCATACAGCGTCAAGAATTGTGTGTTGCATGGTACGTGCTGTGTTGCGCATGATGACATGCGCCCGTCCCCCCATGCATTCACCACGCCGTGCAGCCAAGACGAGACCATCCTCCCGACAGACTTCAAGCGCGCCGGCGTCATCGTGGATGACGACCTCAACGCCATGATGGTGCGCCCGCTGGCGCCGGGCGTGACGCTGCATGCGCTGATCGACGCCTGCCACAGCGGCACGGCCATGGACCTGCCGTACCGTGCAAAGGTCGGCTCAGACGGCCGCTTCAATTGGAAGGTGAGCAGGCAGGCGCGGCACACGGGTGCGGCGGTGGGAGGGTTGTGTGCAGCTGATTGACTGCTCGGATGCTGCCGCGTGGATGCTATGTGTTGTCGGTGCAGTTGTGTGATTGCTGCTGCTGTGCGATCGTGGATACTGCGGCTGTTGCAGCGCTGCTCACCCTCGCCGCAACTGTGTGTGAGGCACATGTGCATGGTTGCTGCTCACGTGGCTTCACCTGCCCTGCCCTGCTGATGCGCTTGCAGCTCAAGACCCGCGTCCTGAAAGGCACCTCTGGTGGCACTGCCTTCCAGTTTGGGGCGTGCAAGGACAGCCAGGTCGCTGCAGACACCAACAGCATGAGTGGCAGCGCTTATACTGGCGCAGCAACGTACTCATTCATCGATGCTGTGGAGCGCTACGGCACGCAACAGACATATGCCAGGTGGGGCACCACACAGCACGCCTCAGGAGCAACAGCAGCAGCAGGTGCTTGGCGAGTGGCTTGTTGTGGGAGTGCCCACTGCCCTTGGTACTGTAATGGTACTAGCACTGCAAATGATTGCCCACTGCCAGTGGTGGTGTGCAGGCTGAGCAGAAGTTATGGGACAGCTACTGTCATAGCAGTGCTAGGCTGTGTGCTGCATGGCTGCTGCGCTGCAGCATTGTGATGAGTCTGTAGCAAACAAGAACCAGGACTGCTGCACCCCTCTCCATTCTCATCAGCTCTGCTGCTGCTGCTGCTGCTGCTGCTGCTGCTGCTGCTGCTGCTGCTGCTGCTGCTGCTGCTGCTTTGGCTATGTTGTGCAACCTTGCCATCTGCTGCAGCCTGCTGCAGCACATGATGGAGACGCTGCGCAAGCAGGCAGGTGGCGGCAGCGGGCTGCCTATGCCTGCCCTGCCAGGCGGGCTGGGCAGCATGGCGGGCAAGCTTGCAGGAGCCTTGGGCGGCATGGGCGGGACCACGGGTGCTGCCGTGGGGCTGGTTTCGAGCTTTCTGCTGGGGCCTGGTGCACTGGGTGGGCAAGTCCCCGTAGTGTGCTGTGACAAGCAGGTTGACCTGTATGCAGCACGTTTGGCAATCTGAGCATTTCGTCACACGCGTGGCAAATGTGATGAGTCAAGCAGTTGCGGCGTGTTGGATTGGCCAAAAGTGATCACCAAAATGGTGTGGTCGGGTGGTGTCCTTGGTAACTGGACAGACATCACAGAGATTGTGTAGCTTTAGGACGTCATGCTGAACATGCGAACGTATGCAGCAAGTGTGTGTCGTTACATATTGCATTGCAGCAGTGCTGCTGCTGCTGCTGGTGCTGCTGGATGTTGTCTGCCTGCCCCGTTCGTGGCTGCTTAATGTCGGTGTATGTGCTCTGTTGGTTGGCCTGCAGCTAATTGCTATGTTCAAGTTTGCAACATGCAGTGCGTCAGTCGCTGTGGTGGGTCCGGGTCGCATTTCGGCTGGCAGGCTGGCAGGCTGGGTTGCATTACTGTGCTCATACACTTTGTTGGTCACCCGAACATGTGCTTGCAGGTGTGTTCCTGCTTGCTTGTCAGACTGCTGTGATGTCAAGAGCAGAATGTTCAGTGCTGGGCACCGTAAAGTAGAATTGTCAAAGACTGTCATGTCAGCAGCAGTCTGGTGTCTGATACGGTGCTGATTTGTTCCTGTGGAGCACCTTGCGGGCTGTTGTCCTGCATTCACAGTCTCACCACTGCACTGCTTGGGGCTGGGGTAGGTTCATTATATGTTAGGAGTTTCAGTATTGTACTACACTGATGTTTGCACTGCACGCCTCAGGCCCCTCAGGCTTCTCAATCAGGCTGGTGATTGTTGACATGGTAGGCGAGTCTTGCTGGCATGCCAGGCTGGCATCTTGTAAAAAGCAGCAGCACGGTAACGCGTCTTGTTGGGTGTGGTCATCAGCATGCTTGCGGTATACTATACTAGTAGTTTCTGGCAAATGCCTGCTGAGCAACAGTGTTTGCTGGCTTATTGAGTTACCTCAACGTTGCATGATGCGCCAGGGTATCGTACAGTCATGCATGGGTTTCACATCTCTTGCCTTGGCTTCCTGTATGCGGAAGGGTTGGTGCCCCGAAGCAACTACTCTGGACTTGGATGCTTGCTACATGTTCAGCAGTACAACCAACGGCGCAGTACAGTGGTTTTGGCTGTAGCTCTGTAAAAGTGCTGCTTCTTTTCACAGTGGGTGGCGTCAGCTTTGTTTACATGCGCAGCCTCGCATGCAGGGGTAGGGAGATACTGCTTACTTGATTGCCTTTTGCTGCTGCGTGCTGTTCCTCCTTGACATCTCGTTACCACCCGCGCCAGTGTTCTGCATGCTAGTGCCGTCTCCTCTCACATCTCGTTACAGGTACCAATGGCAAGTACCTGCTGTGGACTGTAAGCACACCAGCTGAGTGCCCTTGGCACAACACTGCGATTCCCTAAACTCGTTGGCAGCCTTTCAATGCTGATGCGGTGTTGGCCCGCAGTTCACTCCCCCTGGACCAAAACCCTGCAGGAGGAGCCACCTTGGCAACTGTTACGCTTTGTGCAGGGACCAAGATGCTGTCGAGGCAGTCCCTGAACGTCGTTTAGCAATCTGACGCTGTACCAACATCGGTTAGTGACCTTCGCTTCCACATCATAAGACACTCACACCCACGAGTCCCCTACGACTTGGTTGCCTGCGCTTCGTCTCAACCAGGTCAGGTTTGCTAGGAGCAACAAAGAAATCATGGAGCTTTCTCAGCAGCAGAGTGCGAAGTTGGTGCTACTTGGCGAAATGGGCTCTGGCAAGTCCAGTTTGGTGTTGCGCTATGTCAAGGGCCAGTTCTTTGACTATCAGGCGAGTAATCTCACGTTCATGCAACGCTACAGAACGGCAACTATCACGGGCGAGCAGGAACGTGATGCTTTCTGGTTCGTCCGTTCATGCAGGCCTCGACAGTGGGTGCAGCCTTCTTGACAAAGACGATTCCGGAGCTTAGCGTCAAGTTCGAAATCTGGTGCGTGGCTGTTTGTTGCTGCAGTGCATGAAGTGGTTTGTTGAAGCTGCACCTGCTGCTGTGCAGGAGCTGTGAGCTGTTGAGGGCTTTGCATCTAGTGTGCCTTGCTGCTGTATCTGTTGCTGCGTCTGACGCCGCGGATGTGGTTTTGTAGGGACACCGCTGGTCAGGAACGCTACCACAGCCTGGCACCTATGTACTACAGGCAAGCAGATGCCGTCACCTTCACTGGCTCAGGCCAAAGCAGTGTGCTTTGTACACACATGCTTACGCCGCAACATAGCATGCCTGCATACACAGTCTGACCCATGCGGCAGGGTAGTACTGCTGTACAGCAGCGGCAGCAGCGGCATCCTGCTGCAGTACCATGGCTGTGACAGTCCGCAGTGCAGCATGAGCCGTGCAGAACAAGTTGCTCGTTCACATGCGGTGTTCTGCTACTAGATAAACAGGGAGAGCTGTGTGTGTGCTGATGCGTTCTTTGTTTGTGAACCCGCAGAGGAGCAGCAGCAGCCATCATTGTGTATGACATCACCAGCACAGACTCGTTCAATCGCGCCAAGGCATGGGTGCGGGAGCTGCAGCGCCAGGGCAGCCCAAACATGATCATGGCGCTGGCAGGTGAGTAGCGGCAGCACACTGGCAGACGACCACTGGACAAGAGCTGCAGCAGCTGACTCTAGTCTGACGTCGTGGGCCGATACTCAAAGAAGTGGTTACTCTCATCAGTTTTGACCTTGATTGCTAAGTTTCAAAGCCTGTATGTTAAACAGCAGGCGCAGCAAGGCGGCAGGGAGGAGCTGCACAGTGGCGGCGGGCAGCCTGTTGAGTAGCAGGCTGCAGCATCAGTGTCGCATGTGCCAGGTACTGCTGTTGCCCCTCATTGGTGCTGAATTTACACGCTCTTGCTGCTTTCTGCATGGATCGCACTGCTGACTTGCAGGCAACAAGGCAGACCTGGAGAGTGCACGTGCAGTGACAGTGGATGAGGCCACAGCATATGCAAATGAAAATGGCCTGTTTTTTATGGAGACGTCTGCAAAAACGGCAGCAAACGTGAACGAGCTGTTCAGCGAGATCGCACGCAAGCTGCCCAAGGCTGAGGCGCCACGCCAGCAGCAGCCCGGCATTGTGCTGGACACAGCGCAGCAGCCACAGGCCGCAAAGAAGAGCAGTTGCTGCTGAACTGTGTTTGAGCTTGTTGTGTTGTCCTGGCACAACAGCAGCTGCTGCACGCAACCACGCAATGGCGGTGGCGTGCAGCTCAGAACGCGCGGTACAGTGCCTGCCAACTGCATAGCCCTGGAGTACAGGGGATGAGCAGGTTGTTGGTTGTGTGGGCGGGTGAGCTTTGCGGCATTTTGGTACGCGCTTGGCTTGCAGCTGCAGATGGCTGCCCTTGGCAGCAGCTCTGGCCGGAGTCGTGCTGCTGCTGCTGCTGCTGCGCTGCTGCTGCTGCTGCTGACACCCAGCATGGTTCCTGCTGCTCTCCTTCAAAGCTGCACCAGTTACAGCTGGCATGCATTGGTGTTGTGGGACAGTGGGGCTTGGTTGCGACCAGCCAGCGTAGGCAGCTGCTTGTTGTCTAGTCTGCATTGTGATCGTTCACCACATCCTTGGTGTACGCTAAGCTGCAGCTGAGCTTGAGCAACAGATATGGTTTGTGCGCTCAACATACCAGCTACAACACTTGGTTTTAGAAGCAGTAACGCATGCTGCCTAGTCTTAGCAGCAGTTTGCAACGTAGGAATTGTGCACACATGCGCTCCCACAACCAGTTGGCTACTACTTGTTGATAATATGAAGGCGGCAGTGGGTCCATCAAAACGTGTGTACTTGGTGTTGTTTTGTATATTACTATTGTGAGGGTGAAGTAGTGGTGCAATGGGTATGGCCATGCCGCCAAGCATATCGCCCTTTACTGTGACATGTTGAAAAACATGTGTATTAGTTGTCGCTCCGGTGTAGTTGGTCATCATCATCATCATATTACCCATTCCGGTGTAGTTGGTATGTGCAAACAGTACTGGGTATTGATCTGCCCCACCACAGCTGTAATATTTAGCGTTTGCAGGTGGTGTACTTGGTTCGTCAGGGTGATTACGTCAGCAAAACCAGCAGAGGTGCAGGGCAGGGCTGCTGCGTGAACCCTTGCACCATCATGGCCTTTCAAAACCCTAGTGGCACAGCAATTCCCTCAAATGCAGTGCACTGCTAAACAATGCTGTAGTTATTAGCTTCAAAGTGACATTGTTCCACTTGCTCTCACATCCCTCATTGAGCTGTTGTTGGCAGGCTTGCTGAGTTGCAGACACTAGTGCGAGCAGTGCACACGGTTCTTGTACAGTCGTGCCAGGCTACACGAGCAACTGTGCGGTTTGCTTGATCATATCTTATCATTAACACAGTCTTTGTTCTCCCTAGCCCTATCAATTCTGATCACCTCGTGCGAGGCACAGCAGCAGGAACGGGACGAGAGCCCAATGGATACACCCCCTCCGGGGCAGCAGGCCTTCTCCTTGCATTATAGACGTCTTCAGGAGATAGAACAGGTGGGCTGCACTGTAGATATGCAAGAACCCTAGGTACCAGTGTAGTTCACCACACTCAAGTGCTGCTGCTGATGATGATGCTGATGCTGATGCTGCGCCTACTGCTGCTGTTGCAGAAAGTTGTGCGCGCCATCGAAGCTGCCAGCTACGTGATGACAGAGCTTTCCAAGAACAAGGAGAAGATGGACAAAAGCATACTGCATGTTGCAGCAACTGGATTTGTCCAGCAAGTGCAGGTGTGCTGCAACAGTGTTTAGGCTGATCCTGTTGTACATGTCTCCCGCAGCCTGTGGCCAGCTGACTCTGCTGCCTGGGGACGACTTACAGGAGGCGCAGCAGCTGGTGCTGCAGGCGGTCAAGTCTGCTGCCCCAGAGCGCAACTTTGAGGCCAACAACTACTTTGCAATGGTGCAGGTGCGACCGCGTGTGTGGCAGGCAGCATTGTCATGCTTGATAGTCACTCCTTGTCTTGACCGCAACACAAGCGCCTGCTCGCACCATGTGTACATTGCAACCTCCATCAGTAAAGCACCGTGTGAGGCCAGCGCTGGCAGGCCCAGCGTGCCAGCCTACACAGAGTGAGACACTGCATCACAGCCCCTGCAAGTGGTCAGCATGAGCAGAAATGGTGGGGTGCCTTGTCCTGTTTCCTGCAAGTGCTGCTGCCTACACCAGCGTCAACATCAGCTGATACACCTGCTGTCATCTGCATGTTTCTGCTGTGCAGTCCATGGTCGCAGCTGAGAAGCTGGATGCAGTGTCTGTGCACGTCAGTGGCATCAGCAAGCTGCTGCGGCAGCAACGGCAGCAGCAACAGCAGCAGCTGGAAGGAGCCGCAACAGCAGCAGCAGCAGCAGCGGACACTGCTGATGGCAGCGGTGAGGTCACTGCAGAAGATACTGCTGCAGTTATGCTGGTGGATGACAAGGGAGGGCAGGCTGCTGCTTCATGAGTGGGCCAGCACAAAGTGTTGGCATGCCATCTCTTCGGTGTACCAACAGCCATTTGAAGACATACCATTATTGGGATCCTATTCGAGTGTGCAACGCAGATGCACAATGCACAGCAAAGTTTCACTGCAAGCCCGCAGAGGCACATTGCAATGCGTAAAATGGTGTTGTTTCAGCAGTGCTTGCTGGCGATCATTCGCCAGTGCACAGTGCCACGTGCTTGGCTATGAAGGGCTGCAGAAAAGCTCACAATGCATAGGATAAATGCAGCAAATGCGGCACTGCCAACGCTAGTGGTCACCCTGCCTTCATGGCTAGTTACTCTATATCCGCAGATCTGCCTGGATGCTGTGGTGTAAAGAACAGCAGCATGGTGACCTAGCATTCTGGTGTGAGGGCATCAATGTGCTGCTTGTTCATCGCCAACATTAGAAGGAGACTATATCCTCGCATAGCCACGCTGCATAATATGCAAGCTTGCCAGAAACGCATTATGCGCAGCGCACCCCTAGTTGCAGGATTGCCCTTGCATAGGTTTCCTGCCTGTGTAACACGAGTTCAGGTAATCCATGCTTCACAATTTGGATGTTGCACAATGGTAACATTCCCCGTCGTGTCAGAACAGACAATACAGTGCTGCTGCTTGTCACAAGGTGCTGCGTCTTGAATACACAGCCTTGTTACAAGAATGATAAATTGAGACAACACCGTGAACTGGGCGTTACGCCAAACGTCTGTCGACATCCACTGATCAGCAGTGCTGCCATCATGGCGCCATGTAGGCACACACCAGCTGTTGTTCTGATGTGAACGTTTCCAGACAATTCTACAAAGCATGTCTTGTGGTGACATTTAAAGCTGCTAACAGTCTGCACTGGGCCATCATGCTGCCAATGCAGAAACCAGACAGGCTGTCTACTGAGTTGAACCCTGTGGCAAATACAGCCTGCACAACATAAACAGGATGGGGGACCTTCACATCATGCCCTGCATGCACTTTGACACCCCGGCTTTGTACACAAGCCTTGAAGTGGAGCTGCGTATCACGTCAATGTAAGAGGGCAATGCACAGAAACGTGCAATGAAGCCCTAGCCGTTGCTGAGATCCGTTGTGTTTGCAGCAAAGAAGCAACAATGCATTGCCCTAAACGCATGCACACACGAATGCACAAACATATAGGTCCAATGCTGTGTGCCAATAGACACCGCCAAACACACTGCTGGCCAGATATTGTGGCACTGCAGCACACGTGCAGCATTCACAGCCACAGCAGCTTAACACGCTATGCCGATGGCTGAAGGCACAACCAGCAGAAGACTGATGACTCTAGCGGCTGTGAACCTTCAGCAGCACCTACACATGCAGAGTTTGATCATCAAATACGTCAGCAGCACCTACACATGCAGAGTTTGATCATCAACTACGCCAACAACCTAGTGTGCTTTCAGCTGCGGCTGCACACTGCAGCTTCACCACTACAACTTCACATGGCACTGCTGTCGCTGCTGCTGCTGTTGAGGCCAGAGCACATTGCCGCCATCGCTGCGGATGCTGCTGAAGTGGGGCTGTACATCGCTGCAACTGCTTAAGCCTGGTACTCGATGTGCGGCTCAGCCTCAAAGCCCAAATCCTGCAGCACAGCAGCAGCACCAACAAAGCCACAGCAGCTTTGGCCACATGACGAGGCAAGCGCTCAAGCTGTGATGTGCAACATGTGCACTGCAGGTCTGCAGCAGTGGCGGGTCACTATGACAACCAATGATGTGTCATACACACACCTGCGGGCAGCTGTTATTGCAGGCAGCTAACAACAACGAAAGGTAACCAACGGTGCACAATCACTTCACACCAACCACCTCACACTACCTTGATAGTTGTTACAAAGGTGGGCAGCATGTTCATTGCGTCAATGTAGTTGTCTGCTTCCACCTCTACTGTGGCCAGCTTTGACTCCAGGTCAACCTGCACAGCCTTCACATGATCCAAGGCCTGCAGGACAGCAGGGCCCCCCGCCACCATGCAAGGTGCACAATGCGGAAAAATAAGCACCCACACAAACAGGGCCAAAGAGAGAGCGAGACACAATGTCGTTGTGTGGTTACAGAGCTCTATAGACATTGCTGTTGTAGCTCACCTGTGTGCAAGGCCTTGTTCTCAAACATCGGGTTTGTCAGCAAGTACAGTGCAGAGACTGCCTGTCGTGTGTTACACGATAGTAGAATTACACATAAATAAAATGCTTGTGACATGTAAAAGCTTCCCACCAGCGGTATCCAGACGGTAGGCATTCTGATAGCTTACTCCTGCTCATCTGCTGTTGTGCTGGCAGTAGCAGAACATTCCCTCTCTGAGCGGCGGTTGAAGTTGCACTCCCACCTGGAGGGCCTCCTCCACGCGTGAGCTGCAGCCCCCACACTTCATACCCTCAATCTTAACCTCCAACTCAACTGACGTGCCTGCAAGTAGGTGAAGCTCGGGCATCACGTCCAAGCTCGTCGAGACCTGCACCTAAGCTGCCGCGGTAGTGTCGTGCACTTACTTTCCATGCTGTCGGTCGCACCCTCGCCATCACCAGACCGCACGACGAAGCGTGGCGTGCTGCTGGAAAACCAGCTCCGACTCTCTGCTGCAAGCTGTTGCTGTTGCCCTGGCCGCGCTGCTGCTGCGGTAATTCGGCTGCTTTGCTGCTGAGAACGAGGTAAAAATGTAGGCCGCTGCTGCTGGAAGATCCTCACACAGCTGCGAACCAAGCAGCTACTGCTGCGTGCACTGCACGACAAGCGCATCTTCGCCTGAGTGGTGTGCATTTTCAGCTGAGACGGAGAATATGCAATGTGCACAGCTCCTCAAAACGACCACTTGCAAAGACGTTGATGAGCCCAGTGCTACTGCCCATCCAGGATGATCCTGAAACATGAACACCCACATGAGCTTGTGACATGACAAGGACAATGACATCTTGTGTTTGACTTTCATGCCAGTAGCATCACTCAAAGTACGGTTTCTTTGGATGGGAGTTGTAACTGATGATTGCTGCTGCTGGGGCACATGTCGCCATTGCCATGATACTAAGGTTTAGCTTTGACCACACTGCCTTGACATGGAAACTGTGCATGAAGCGCCCAGCGTCCGTCTACAACCATCCCTCATAGCACCAGTTTCAGGCTTGGGGTGCCTGGTCAATAGGGCTGCCATTTCCACTGCCGGCACTGTCACTGGCATGTCCAGGGCTTTGACCAGCCATGGTCAAAGCTGTCACGCCATACGCAGCATCCCTATCTTGCAACACAGCCCAGGCACTTTCAAAAGGCAGCAAGGCAGGGCAAGCACAGTATTGTCATTGCAGGCAGAGGAGCAGCCCCAGCAATGCTGCACAGAAGCAAAACACAGCGCGTTCATGAGAGCATGGGACCAACGCATGAGGAGCAGTTTTCAGAGGCCCATGTCTGCTCCCGGACGAGCAAGAGGCATCCTGAACCTGCTGCCACAGCCGACCAGTCTGTGTGGTACCAGCTGCAGGTTGCAGGAGCAGCACATGCAGAGAGCGGCAGGGCTGCCACCCCATACTTTCCACAGAATCCAGCAACCATCACACCGGCGACCTGCTGCCAGCCATGGGGTGCCAACAGTTCTGAGAAGGTCGGCGGCGGCAGCCCTTGCAGGAACAGCAGCCAGTCCAGCAAGGGCGTCGCAGCGGCAGCAGCCACTGCTGCAGCCTGCAGCAAGCCGTAGTCAGCCATGGCTGGGAGGCTGCAGGCCTGCACCAGCAAGCGCTCAAGTTCACCACAGCTCTAGCCAGGAAGGTGCTGTGTCGCAAGCCGGAGCAAGTGCAGCTTCAGCAGCAGATGAGCGCATGTTCAGCCGCTGGCAGGCCACCAGGGAAGCTCAACAGGCTGCTCCAGCAGCACTGGTCAACCCAACATCATGGATGGTGGATGCAGTTGACCCCTTATTTGACTGGCAGTTGTTACCAGCTGATGCACATGCAGCAGAAATCAGCACGGCGACGGCAGCTGCAGCTACACTGGCAGGTGTTGCCCTGGCTCATGCATCGCAGCTGCTTGAGAGGTGCACTGTGCTCAGCAGCAAGAAGCAGGCTGATCCATGCTGCATCTGCTTGGATGACATTGTTGTGAATGCATTAGTGCCACTGTTGTATTGTGGGCATCGCATTCACAGGGCCTGTCTGTTGAAGTGGCTGACTCAGCAAGTGAACGAGCTGCCTGCCCTGCAGCTTCAACAGGCAGTAGTGTGCCCCATGTGCAAGCAAGTGTCAGTTGACAGGCGGCTGCTTTGCAACATCGGCCCTCAATGAAATAGCATATTGCTGGGGTGCAATCAGAAGACATGATGTCGCACTGTGGCCTGGTGGCCACCTGTGCTCACGTGGTGGTGCACCACATGGTGCATGCATGCTTTGGACATGCCCAAGCACATCCGCTACTAAGGCACTGTGTGCAAGCGATGATGAGCTTTGCACTATGTGGCCCTGACTTGGGCATGCATTGATGCATCATCAGGTCGCCACACTGAACGATTCCCCGAGCGGGCACTGGGTTTGGGGCTTTGCTATGTGACACTGACAGTTTCAGGACCCAGTGCCATGACCGCCTGCGTTGGCCTGCAGGTTCCATTTGCACACCGAACACTTGCTTCATGCTGCGTTTACAGGCTTGCACATTCTGCTATTATTGCCTCTGTGCAAGGTGCTGTTCAACTCACCCTTGGCTGAGGCTGCGTAGCAGAGACATCTTTGATCGCCCTTACACCACCTGAATAAATGGCAGACTCACAACTAGCTGAGGCGGTGCAGACGTTTAAAGCGCTGCAGCAAGGTGTGCAGCAAGTGCCCGCGCATACATGCAGACCAGTGCAGCCAAAGGCCTTTTGTTGACGATCTCCGGCCTTTCGTGATGCAGAGATTCAAACAAATGCACAGACGCGGCAGCAGCTTATCAGTCAGATCAACGAAACAGAGATGGTGAAGGAGGTGAGGTGCTACTGCATGTGCTACTGCTTGCGAGCCTGCACCTGGGCCCTCGCTGTAGGTGTACCGGCCGTATCAACGGGCAACATGCCAACATGGCAGTTATGGGTGCACGCGTGATTGCAGTAATGCATCTGCCAGCAACACGCACAGCAGCACCCAACTGTACTGCACCCCTGTATGTGACTGTGCCAGCACTGTGCTGCCTGTGGCGGCGACTCCCTTGCAGGAGCTGGGGCGTCTGGATGACGACTCGACAGTTTACAAGCAGATAGGGCCTGCAATGATCAAGCAGGACCTGGTGGAAGCACAGACCAATGTGTCCAAGCGCCTCGAGTTCATCCAGGTGAAACGGGCGGCCAAGCAGCACGGACTGCTTGCGTGCATAGCACGAATCAGCAGCTGGCGTGCGCATGTCACATGTGGTATTTGTGCTTGAAGTCGCGCCTCATAAGTACGGATTATTTGTCGGGCGCTTTGGCACCTTCAGGGTGGTGTAGTTTGCACCTGGGTGCTGTGTTAACTGGCTGCTAATGGTATGCCTGCAGGGTGAGATGCGGCGTGTGTGCGATAAGCAGGTGGCACTGGAGGCAAAGGCAAAGGAGCAGCAGGCACTGGTGAGAAGCTGGATGTATCCCTGCCTGCCTGCCAAACGTGCTGTGCAAGGAGATCAGGAGGCAGTGTGGTCAGTGAGGGTGCTGATGCTGCTGTTGTGGCATGGCACAGCGTCAGCGGACCAGAAATAGCCATCCCTGAAAGACTTTGCAGTTAGCCCTGGTCTTCACTACAATAAGTGATCATCATCATCATATCACCCATTCAAGCTACAATAAGTGATGTGGGTGAAGAACAGGTCTGGCTGTGCAGTACCTGTGCGTTGCATGCTGTTCGCTTGGATGTTCACTTAGATGCGCAGCAGGAAAGCGCCCGCACAAGACTGACTGTGGCGCACATACAACCTATCCATGTGCTCATTGATGTTGCTCCATTGCAGGTGATGAAGCTACAACAGAAGCAGCAACAGCAGCAGGGCACAGCGCAAGCAGCGGCGTGAGGTGGCAGCAGTGTTTCAAAGACAGCAGTGTGCATGCGTGTGCGATGCCACAGAGCTTCACACAAGAGGTATAACTGGTCCTGTGACATCAAAGTTAAGCTCTTTGCTGGCTGCTTGAATTGCCACAGTTTAATGCTGTGTGCAGCGCATTCCGCGTGCACTGCTGATGGCAGGTGAAATAGCACTCGGTTCAACAGTTTTGATTGTGTGCCGCACATACGCATATGGAGCCCAGGAGCCGTTAAATCCGTTCTTTTACATACCTGTTATTGTAATGCTGAGGCACAGCCACTGGGCCGGGCAGCAGCACTCTGTGCAGTGGCTGGCCTGTTGGTCCAACCTGGCAGCATTACACAGTCGGCAGTTACAGCATGCACTCACTGTATACTTTCCACACCTGTACATACCTGTACAAGCAAGTTGCTTGAAGCAACATTGCATGAGCATGTGATTGCAGCAGATGCACCATACTCTGCACTCGTACACATTGGTACATGTCGATGCATCTCACTGTTTGCAGCTGTAAGTCTCACAGAACAACCTGGGTCAAGGTGCTACCAGCATCTTGCGACTTTCAGCGGCCAGTTGTGGTGGCAGCAGCAGCAGCAGGCAATAATTTCAGCAAGCGCTTTCAAAATCAAAATCAATTGCACGATAGCATTTCTGCGGTGTTGCAGCTCAACACAAGCGGCACAGTTGGGTGCCTACTATCACTTTGAAGTCACTTTGAAACCCTGCTGTGTTACATGACATGCCGGCAAGCACAGCAGCTCGACGCAGCTTAGGCCACTTGATGTAAGGAGCAGGAATGCTGTACATCAGACCAACGACAGAAATCAACTGGACACCGCCCGTGCTGTACGCCGGCAGACTGTCATCTCGACACACACGGCACACTGACAGCTCGTCACAGGGGCTGCTAACATTTATTGTTTTAGTTACTGAAGCACACACCACTGAAACATCTGCGCACTGCCCCAGACTTTGGTCCCCTGCGCAACAGTGGCAGCAGCACAAGCGTCAGGCCAGCAACAGCAGCAGCTTGTGCATAACTTGACCACTTCGCGGCAGCATGCTGGTCAGCGAACATTAGACACGTTCATAGGTTACAAATATAACTTACGTGCAGCAGCATGGCTGACGAGCCAGCAGAGCAGGAGCTGCTGACTCTGCAGGCATCTAGCAGGTGAGGGTTGGCAGCCCACCTGTCAGATGGTTGCGTCAGTGGGTCTGTGTAAGCTCACAAAAATGAAAAGATGAGTGCTGCATGCAGCATCAATTATTGACTGCCAGCGGCTGCTCTTCAACTGCTCATTCTGCATTTTTGCAGCCTCTCGACATGATTAATCTCCCCTGCCAGTGCCCTGTTGCCACTGCTGCCCTAACGTAAAGTTACCTGCAGTTGCTGCCGGTCACTCGTGTCACCCGGCATGCATATCTGTCCCCTGCTTTGTATCTCTGGCCTCTTTCCTTTGCAGGAAGAAGAAGAAGCCTAAGCAGGATGCCTACCTGGCAGGTGTCAGCGATAGGAAGCTCAAGGGGCAGCTGAAGCACACAGAGCGGCTGTACAAGCAGTCCAACAAGGCAGCAGCACACATCAACCAGTGGCTGGCGCCTGCAGAGGCTGGGTTTGTTGAAGCAGAGGGTGAGGCCCGCCTGAGTGCCAGCAGCGGCAGCAACAGCAGCAGCTGGTTAAGTGCCGTGCATGCAGCACAGTCACCGCAGCTGAATCGGCCGGCTGTCGCAGCAGTGCCATCTTGTGGGCTGACACTGCGCCTCAGCTGCCTGCTGTAGCACACTGCATTCAGACAATGTAGGCCTAGTCGTGCACAGCCCTGCAGCAGGTTGAACCTTAGCATGCTTGTGCTGCTGCATCAACAACGCTCATGTGTCGTCACTCCTGCCTGTCCTGCAGGCATTGAAGAGACATGGCAGATCCAACAGCGGCAGATTGTGGGTGCTGTGGAGCAGGGTGCTGCTCGCAAGGCGTTTGACCTGTCGCTGCCTGACCTAGGGCCGTACCGCTGCGCGTACAGCCGGGCGGGACGCCACATGGTGCTGGGCGGTACAAAGGGACACCTGGCAGTCATGGAATGGCAGAGCGGGCACCTGACCTGTGAGGTGCAGGTGCGTTGCTGCGGCTGGTGTCATGGTGCTGTGGCGTTGTGGTACAGCAGCTGGCATGCGGCGTGCAGCGTGTGCAAGGAGGGTGGCGGGACGGCGGGTGTGCTGCAACTGCAGAAAAACTTCATCAGGGACATCACTGTCTCAGGAACTGCCTGTGCCATGGAGTGCCCTGCCTGACGTCTGCAGCATGGCACACGCTGCATTTGCCCTGTCGCGTCCCTTGCCCACTGGCAGCGTCACTGCTGAGGCTGTGTGCTCGTGACCCGGCCCTGTCCTGCAGGTCAAGGAGACCACCCGTGACGTCACCTTTCTGCACAACGAGATGTTCTTTGCAGCCGCACAGAAGAAGTACGTGTACATATACGACAAGCGGGGGCTGGAGGTGCACTGCCTGCGCAACCATGTCGCACCCGAGGTGCTGGAGTTCCTGCCTCACCACTTCCTGCTGTCGAGCATAGGCGAGCAGGGTGCGTGGCCGTGGGGCGCAGCTGCAGCATGCCGTGCAGTGCACGGCAGGCGGTCCCAGTTCGCTCGCTGCGCAGTCGTGCAGTCATGCAGCATCCGCGTGTGATGGGCTTGAACTCGCGGAGGGGCAGGGCTTGTGTTGTGCTTTGGTGTGGGGCTCCAACCTGCGATGTTGCATGCGCTTGGCACCTCACACACTGACACACTCTGCTTGTCCAACTAAACCCCCACCTTGAACTTCAACAATTGTGTCAATTTGATTTGACTCTGTTAAAATTTCTAAAGTTTGTGAAACATTAAAAGGAGCTTTTAATGCTAACAACATGAATTATAATTCAAGTAAACATTTGCTGATTTATTATTAATAATGAATTCACCAGTACCACGAATCCACGAATAAGCTGAAACTGTGCGGGGCTGCCTGCAGGCGTGCTGCACTACCAGGACACCAGCACGGGGCAGATCGTGGCCAGCCACCGCACGCGGCTGGGGCCGTGCGACGCGATGCGCCAGAACCCGCACAATGCGCTGCTGTGCTGTGGCCACGCCAACGGCACCGTCACCATGTGGACACCCAACATCACCACGCCCATCGTGAAGATGCTGTGCCACAGGGGGCCGGTCAAGGCGCTGGCGGTGGACCCCACCGGGCATCAGCTGGTGACTGCAGGTGGACTGCAGTGTGTTGTGGTTCGAGGGTGCTTGGTGCAGAGCAGGCGCCGACTGGCTGCACGACATGCGCACCTCCAGCTGCTGATTGCAGCTGCGAGAGCTGCGGACACGTGCAGTCAAACGGGCGCGACTGTGCTGGTAGCATCTGCTGGACACCACGCACTTGCCGAGGTGTGCGTGTGTGTGTATGCCACACACATACTCTCTCGTGTGCTGCCGTTTGGCCTGAATGTGACGTCACGGGTCACGCCGTGTGCCCGCAGGCGTGGACCGGCAGGTCAAGGTGTGGGACGTGCGCACGTTCAAGCCCCTGCATGCCTACTTTGCCAACAGCCCCGCGACAGCCCTGGACGCCAGCCAGCGGGGCCTGCTCGCCGTCGGCCAAGGCCGCCGCCTGCAGATCTGGCGGGACTGCCTGTCGAGCAAAGCAGCAGCGCCCTACCTCACGCACATGCTGCCGCTGGGTGGCATCGCCTCGCTGCGGTTCTGCCCGTACGAAGATGTGTTGGGTGTGGGGGCAGCGGGCGGCGTGAGCAGCGTGCTGGTGCCTGGCGCGGGCGAGCCCAACTTTGACTCGTTTGTCGCCAACCCGTATGCCAGCCTCAAGGAGCGGAGAGAGCAGGAGGTGGCGCAGCTGCTGGACAAGCTGCAGCCAGACACCATCATGCTGGATCCAGAGGCAGTGGGCAAGGTGCGGGTTGGACGCTTGCTGGGGTTTTGTGTGGTTCTATGCATGGCTGCGATGAGCTCTGGAAACACACCTGAGCTGTGGGATTCAGTGCCGCCTGACGGCAATACAGGCTGCATGCTCCTGGGAGGGTAGGGGACCACCTGCTGCGGCAGGCACCATCCGCACATCAGCAAGTCAAGGGTCGTACATGCAAAGCTGCTTGCTGTCACGGACATTCGTGTCGACGTTTCTCCAGTCTTATGCTTTGCAAAAGTGCGCGCACATCAACTCTGCCTGGGTACAGCTCATGCCTACTCACGAACCAGTACAATGGCCATGCTGCTGTTGCAGGTGTTGAGGGAGCCTGGGGATGTGGCGGCGCAGCGGCGGCAGGAGGAGGCTGCAGCCAATGCAGCACGGCTGGCAGCGCAGCGCGGCAAGGCAGACGACAAGGCCAAGATGAAGGGCCGGAACAAGCCCACGCGGCGGCAGAAGAAGAAGCAGATGAACATCATCGAGGACAAGAAGCCGGCGATACGGGCCAAGATACAGGAGGAGGTGAGTCGGGGCTACAGCGCTGCTGCTGCGCTCTGAGCGCTGAGCGATGACATTGATGCTTGCTGAGCGATGGTCAAGGGGAGCTCATGCCGCTCGGGTGTGCTTGATGTGTGGCTGCCGCAGCCCCATCATCTTCATGTTGCCCAATCAAGCCATAGCATCAACCGCAGCCTGGCTCGGCTGAGTATGACGTTATTGCCTTCTGCTGGCTGTTGGTGCGGCTGCTGCTGCTGGTGTGTCGCAGGAGCGTGCCCGCAAGGATGTTGCTCAGGAGACAAAGCGGCAAAAGCTGGAGAGCGTGCCGCGTGCGCTGCACAGGCTGTACCAGTAACGGCACCACAGCTGGGCGGTGGACGTGCTCGCGCCTGGCAGCATGGGCTACTCGTGGAGGCAAGGCGTACTGCGTCTTGCCGAGGCTGTCTGGCGCTTGTTTGGATGGAGGTGCTGTTGTGTTGAGGTGCTGGGTAGAGCATGCTGCTTGCTGGTGGCAGCGGGCAAGGGCACCAAGCAAGCACACGCAAGGCTTGAGTGGAGGCAGGTGCTGTCTTAGTTTGCTCAAGCTCTTTGCATGCCACCACCAACCGTAGGCTGTTGGTGATGATGAAAGATTATGCTCTCTGCATTTAGCTACCCGTAGCTGCCGATGGTATGCTGTTGCCCTCGTGCCATGTTATCATGTTCATCATTTGGATAGGTTGGCAGGTGCGCATGCATGCCCATGGTGGAACGCTTAAGACCAGTGAAGTGGTGGTTGTTCCTTCAAATCGCAAGCCAGACACTGCCACGGTGGTGCTGTTGCGTGCACCCTCCGGTGTGTTTGTTTCCTACACAGCGACATAGTTGTCACTGTGCGTCTACTGTGCCTCCAGCGGCATGTGCAGTGCGTAGGTGCAGTGCGGAGCTGACATACTGCACAGTGCGCAGCTGGCATGCAGCGTTGGGTCCTTGCACATGGTCATCTGGCACGTTCAACACGATTTTGAACATTTGATGAATCGCCAAAGTTATCAATTTTGCTGTGGCAGGCTGTGCTTGTGGCGGATCATTGTTGGTCCATTGTTGTTGAAAACTTGGTGCCATCAAAGCCACAATGAGGAACCCCAGCCGGGATCTCAATTGCTCCCCAGCAAGCTTGCAGCTGCAGCTGCCTGAACGTATTGCAGTCTACAATCTCTGATTGTTTGCGCTTTCACAAGGGAGCAGCACTGGACCTAGGAGGAACAGATGCTGAACATTTAGACTCCCCCGCTCCCATACACATGCTGCTGCAACTATGGAAGCAAAGGTGGCGTCACACACTGTCAATTGCTGCAGCTCAGCTGCATCTGCCAGGTGCATCGATGTTGGATGCATTTTGAACTCGGGCAGTCCGAACTGCTGTACTGGTGAGCAGCAAACGGCAACAAACCCGCTTTGGGGGCATCAGCCCATACCCGGGAAGCAAGAAGGCGATAAATGCTAAAACATGATGCCCAGCCTCACTGAGTGGCACTCGGAATGACTAGTGAAGTGGAGTGCAGGCCACTGCCTCAGGAAGTCACCTGAGCTGGCCAGGCCCTGCCACTGCCAAGCACATGTGTGCAGGACTGCAGCTGGTCCTCCTGCAGTCCTTCGAGGAGCAGTTCCAGCCTAGGACAGTGTCATTCTCTTCTACCTCTTTTCATGAGAAGGCCCCTGGTTGTCATCACAGCACTTTTGACAGCACCTACACGCGTACTGCCTGCATATCATCTACAGCAACTTGCCCACCTACTGAGCGATCAGCAGCCACGCACGGTAGGAAAGGTAGGGAAGGCCTCCGAGGCCTGTTAGTGATAGAAGCACACGATACTCTGAATGCCATACCCTGTCGAGGGGGCCAACTGCAAAGGTATCAAGGCCTTGCCACAAGGCAGCTGGCAATGTCCAGTGTTCTCAAACATGTCGATGATCTGCAAGTCATGGTGCACAAAACAGCGCAACAGGTTTGCAGCAGCCTCGAGCAGTGGCAGCTAGTGATCACTCATTTAAGTTGAAGAATAGCTTCGCAAAGCACCACATGGTTGACAACTTCAGCAAGGGACAGGGTCACTCGGTATCTGATCTGTTTGGTTCTTAAATCTGGCTACTCTCTCTTGTCTGACATGGATGCGCGCCCTCCTGCAATGCGCAACTCGAGTTTGTACAGCTAACCCACGTGCTACTACCCAAAGTAAATGGAGTTCATATGTACCTGCTGTAGAGGGAGCACCCCGGCCTAGCAGGTGCTGACCAAAGCAGGAAAACACACACACCTGAATGCTAGTGCCGTGTCCTTTGACACACACCTGCACACTGCCTGCGACTCAGGTAGGCAAGGTGACACGCTGTTCCAAAACCATGCGTTGCCAAGTTTGGCGCATGTGATGCGCCACTGATGATGGCAGCCAGAGCAAGCCAAGGCAATTCAGGTGTCAAGTTCCCAGCCTGTGCCCGGTCATGCCTGTGCACCGCATCACTTGTGCTTGAATTGACAGGCCGTTCACTGTGACTCATCATATTGATGTCACCCATGCCAGAGCGTCAACACCATCGGCCCTGCGCCCAACAAAAGTGAAAGGAACAGGAGGCATTGCCCCAGTATGTTTGCCTATCACGCATATCCCAAACCTGCACAAGACAACCAGCAACATTCCTTGCAACCAATTGACATGCCAGAATTTGGAAGTGACTACCCACAGATCATCTGACATGTTGCCATGGATGAATCAGAAACGGACAGAGCGCTGCGCAGTTTCTCAGCACAACCTGTCAGGCAACCCACCGCCACTGTTACACCTGCATTGTGACTCACGAGCCCTGCAAAATTACTCTCTCATGACTGGATCTGAGCACATGCAAAACCCCAACCGGCCTCTCAGCCTCTGTACAGCGCAGCTGCTGCACATCAGGTGTGCTTCCCATCTGGGAGTGCTTGATGCATCTCACTCATCTGGGAGTGCTTGACGCATCTCACTCATCTGGGAGTGCTTGATGCATCTCACTCATCTGGGAGTGCTTGACGCATCTCACGCATTTGGGAGTGCTTGATGCATCTCACTCATCTGGGAGTGCTTGACGCATCTCACTCATCTGGGAGTGCTTGATGCATCTCACTCATCTGGGAGTGCTTGACGCATCTCATTCATCTGGGAGTACTTGACGCATCTCACTCATCTGGGAGTGCTTGACGCATCTCACTCATCTGGGAGTGCTTAATGCATCGCACTTAAGCCTTGAAATTGCCCTGAAGGCACCCGATGGTGCACATTCACCAACCATCACACTCACTGCTGGCAAGGCAGCTGGCCTTGTACACTGGCGCATCAGCATACACCACCTCCTGCGGCTTTGCCAGCACATTGTTGACTGCTGCTGGCGATGTAGGCAGAGTGTAGCCGCCAATCACCAGCTCGCTACTGCTGGTGCTGCTGCTGCTGCTGCCGGCGTCTGCTGCTGACACTGGCACATATGGTAACTCCGCCGCCGCTGCTGCCACACCTGCCGCTGCATGCTGCATGATAGACTGCTGCATCGGGTCGGCCAGCAGCTTCGCCTGCTCCACGTTGCGAGCGATCGTGCGGCAAAAAGACTGCATACCAGCAAGTTCAGCATGCGGCAAGTCGCTGACTTGTTTGTGAGGCGCTCCCCACCCGGTAGCATGTCAGCATGTAGATACATCCTCTGCATGTCACGCACAACCATGTGCACATGGGCAACATGATAGCAGCCAACTTGACCTGCTTCAAAGCACCACAAATCTTGGGTGGATGCAGAGCCACCTAGGTGTGTGGCACATGCATGTGTAGTGTGTTGTTTTGTTGGGTGTTTAGTCTGTGTTTCTCAGTGGTGCCCAGTGGCTGGCTTTTAGGGGTGCAGGTTGTTACCACCGCTGTGCCGCATCTGCATGTCCCTAGCTGGAGTTTTGGTGGTTGCCTGAATTATTGTGTCGCTGTTGATGGGGTTGGTGTGGTGTTGCTTGTGATGGCTCGCTTGTGCTTCAGTCTTCTCTTTTGGGAGGGGGTGAAGGGCCAGGCTACACACAGCGCTTTAGTGTATGAACCACTACAGCCGTGTATTGTGAGTTCGGGATGGAATGGTATCAGCGCTTCTGTGTGTATGCCTGCGGTACTAAGAGTCAGCCTGATGCACTGCGCTTCTGGACACAGCTGGCATGATGTTATGTCGTGTCAGCGTAACGGTTATAGCAGGAAGGTTATGTTTGCCATGAGTCAGCGGCTGGAACTATGAGGAGGAAGAAGGAAAGATTGTTGCAGCGCTGCAGTTAAGCGCTTGCAGGCGATGTGGGCGTCTCTTCCCGCAAGGTAACAAATCCAGTGCTACACATGTGGCACGTTCGGCTGAATTTGGCCTATGCCCTGCTACATAACTAGCCGCTGCGTGCGGCGCACTACTGCTGCAACCCAGCAGACTGGCCAAGCCTGCCTCACCTCCAGTGCCAGGATGCCAAATGGCTCCTCAATCTGGCGTAGGCACATGCCGCAGACAAAACCCAGCAGCAGCAGCAGCAGCAGCAGCAGACAGCACTCAGCAAATGCAGGGAAATGCAGGCTGCAGCAAATGATGGGGCCAGCAGCATTGCATTCTGTGTGTGTGTATGTTTCCAGCCCTGGCTAGCAGCCATGCACTGCAGGCGCGTGATTGCGCGCACAGGCGGCCATGCCCCTGCAGCCCTGGTGCACCTGCACGCCGATCTCCTCTATGCCAAACAGGAAGAAGGCCATGCCACATGTGATGGGAACAGTGGCCCAGCCCATGCTGTCAGCCACGCAGAAAGGCAGCAACGTCAGCCAGCACATCAGGAAGCGCGACGTGTGCCTGGCAGCAGCAGCAGCGGCAGCAGCAGCA
>JACERP010001154.1:0-26738 GCA_014080715.1 Scenedesmus sp. NREL 46B-D3 | reverse complement strand
ACCAGAGCAACCAGGACTCAACACCACCTCCATCAATGAGACCGCCACAACCCTAACAGGCACGACACCAGGCCTCTGAAGCGTGTGACAGGACAGCAGTGTTCAAGGCGAGAATGAATCCGTCGCAGACATGAACCCCTCGTTATTCACCGCAAGACCTGCTGCAGGTGCATGCTGGATGGCTGGTGCAAATCAGCACCCAAAGAAATTGCCTTGCATTTCTAACAGCCACAAAAGCGCATCCTGCCGGGCTAATTGCAGCCCGTTGCGCCATAGCTTGATCTACCTACTGTCCTAAGTGAACCACACCTGCCGTATCCTCACGGCAGCCACCAGCAAGCAAAAGTGCCATGTCAGCATGTGCTGCACAGCATTGCAGCTGCTGGCACCTACACTAGCAAACACCTATCCTGCCTTCTGCCACCCTACACTGCTCGTTGCCCTGCTTGTATGCTGCTCTCAACTACCGCCCTGCTGCCCTGCCTACTAGAGCTTACAGCACTACCACGTCTCGCTTTGAAAGAACGCCTCAGCCACCTGCAGCTACCTGTTGGTTGCTTAACGGGGTACGTGTGCCAAATATGCCCACCACACCGTAGCCCAACAGCTCAACTCACCACAGCCTGCACACCATCTGCAGCTCTCAGGTGTCCATGATTCGTTTGACCAGGCAGCATTGCTTGGCCGCAGCCGGCACAGCCCAGGCACGTCTCGCAGGCACGCCTCCGACACACCGCACGCGACACCGCAGGCCTTGATGCCTCACGTCCACAAGATTGTCGCCAAACAGAATTCATATCCATTGCACCAACCTGTCCCGTCAGCCATGTTTTGACCCAGAAGCTCAGCACGCAGTGGTGCTGCTGCTGCTGCGCGTGTGACGGCCTGTCGGCAAGTCGCACACAACCGCAGCCACCAGCGGCGCTGCAGCTGTCGCCGCAGCATCCAGTGCAGCCGCCTCCGCAACCAGATCAAACTCACAGTGCTGCGAGCGCCGCTGTGTGCGCTGCTGCTTCCCGCTGCCACCGCCACTGGACCCAGCCGTCACCCCACATCCCTCAAGCCCTCCACCGTGGCTGCCGTTGCCTCCACTGCTGCCGTTGCTGCTGAAGCTGCCCTGGCCCCTGCCACCCCGGCTCAAGCCGCCACTGCTGTGCCTGTCAAGGCCATCCCGCTCCCTGTCCCTGCCGTGGTTGCTGCTGCTGCTGCTGTTCTCCCCATCCCTGCTGTACCTGTAGCTGCCGCGGCGCTCACCAGGCTGCACAGAGCCGCCAGCCTCCCTTCCCTCTGCCGGCCCAGCTGCAGCCTCCGCACTGCTGCTGCTGCTGCTGCTGCTGCTGCTGTGCCTGCTTGCCGAAGTTGCTGCCGCGCTGGCCGCCACCACTGCCAGCATCGCTGCCCCCAGCCATGCTCACGCCAAAACTGCCGCCACCGTTGCTGCCGCTGAAACCGTCCGCCACCGCACCACCACCCAGTGCACCAGACGCCGCAGCCGGCGCACAGCAGGGCGATGGGTCCACCGCCACAAACTCGGCAAACACGAGCAGCGCCAGCTTGGCAGCGGCAGCGCACACGTAAAGAAGTCCAGCACCTGCTGCGGCAGCGTCGCCTGCGGCGCGCCGACCCCGCCGGCGCCGCCCTCGCTCCTGCTGCCTGCCGCAGCAGCTGCTGCTGCACCGCCCCCGGGCTCGCTGGCTGCAGGGCATGCTGCGTCCCGATCCGCTGCCGCCGCTGCTGCCCCATGCTTGGCGGCGGCTGGCCGGAGGGGTCGGTCAGGATGCGGCGAGCTCCGAGGTGAGCCCCCCCAGTAGCAGGTCCACCGGCAGTCCCTCGACGTGGCCGTAGCCGATGAGCACCTTGCGCGACAGGCTGTAGATGTGGTTGCGCAGCGAGCTCAGGGAGGACACCGCCTGCAGCAGCAGCCGCAGCACACAACCAGCGGATGAGCAGCAGCAGCAGGTTGGCATGCATGCGCCAGCGCCAGCTCGGCGCCAGGTCAGCGAGCAAAGAGAGCGCGCGGTTCTTGCCGTGATGCCTGCCCTGTCCCATGCCGCAGAGCACCGGCAAAGCACACACATCCTCAGCCCACCAAGCAGGGGCAGGGGCACGCATGCCGGCAGCTGCATGCAGCTATCCTCTCACCGCCCATCCCGTGGCGGCTCACCTGCACGAACGCCGCGTCCTGGCGGATCGCCGCGCGCATCGCCGCCATCTCGCGGCACTTGCGCCGCTTCGCCACCACGGGGTCGTCGTGCATGGAGTCGTACACCGCCGCCACGCCCTCCAGCCGCGACGCGACGCCCCCGGTACCGCTGACTCAGCACGAAGCCGTGCGCGCTCACCATGAGCCGCACCAGCGCGGCGCGCCGCGGACAGCAGCTCCGGCAGCGTCTGCGGCGCCAGCAGCATCGGCGTGCCGGGCTGCGGCGTGCCGCCGGCGTCGCGGCCGCCGTTGATGGTGGTGCGCGGGTGCAGCGGGTACAGCAGCTGCAGCGCGGCCGCAGCCGGGCTGCCGGGCTGCGAGCAGGTGGGGCCGGGAGCCCTGCCGGCCAGCTGCTGGCGCAGCAGCAAGGCGGGCGGCGTGTCCAGGTCAGACCCGGGCTCCATACCCGCTGAGCTGGCCCTGTCGCCTGCTGTGCGGATCGGCTTCAGCGCCTTGCCCGGCTCGCTCACGTTGCCCGCTGAGGGCCTGGCGCCGCCTGCGCCCGCTGCCGCACTGCCGCCACCACCCATGCTGGCGCCTGCATCGCTGGCCTCCGGCATGCGCTGCTGCGGGCCGCGCCTGCCCAGGCTGCCCGCACGGGCGGCAGCTGCAGCCGCCACTGCCGCTGCCGCCAGCAGCGGCGCAGCGGCCTCCTGCAGCAGGCCAAGGAAGGCGGCGGCATCGACCGGCGCTGCCTTGGCGGCTGCCTCTGCTGCTGCTGCAGCCTTCTTGTTGCTGTTGCTGTTGGCGCCGGCGGTGACTGCAGCTGCCACAGCGCACTCCAGCAGGTCCTGCAAGTTGCCCAGGAAGCTGTTGCCTGCAGCAGCGCCGCCCCGCAGCAGCTGCAGAAGCTCCTGAAGGAACGTGGACCCATCCGCTTTCCAAGCCCGAACACCATGTGCAGCTGCTGCCTGCGTGGTCTGCGCTCCAGTCTGCTGCTGCATGCCGTGCCCAGTCTGCATCGTCATGCCTCCGGCAGCTGCCTGCTGAGCCATGTTGTTGCTGCCAGGTCGCTCCATGAGCGGGGCGGCGCCGAAGCTGCTGTGGCTCGCCAGGGGTGGCGGCCCGGCAGGGCAGGGACTGCGGGTGCCCATGCACTGGCTGCCGCCGCTGGCCATGCTCTCGAGCGTGCTTGCAGGACAAGACGACATGCCCTGCAGGTGCCCTCCACTGCCCAGCCTGCCTCCAGCTGGCGAGCCTGGAGGCACTGGGGAGCCGCAGATGCCGTTGGCTGCTGCTGCTGCTGACGCTGCTGCATACCCAGGGGGTGGCATGCCAGGTGGCGGCGGCGGTGGCGGCGGCGGCAGCCCGCGGCTGACTGGGCTGCCTGCTCTGTTGCCGTATGGCGGGGGCACAGGCGGCTGGCCCTGCTGCATGGGGGGCTGGTTGAATGCGCCAGTGGGCAGCATGGGCTGCTGCTGCTGCTGCTGGGGTATGCGGTGCCGCTGCCCGGACCCTGCTGCTCCATGTAGCCTTGGCCGCCCCAATTGTTGTGGCCCAAGTTGGACATGCCAGGTTGGAAGAGACGGTTTGCCACACGTGCCGGCCTCAGGCTGCCACCTGGCGACTGCGGCTGCTGCAAAGGCGGTGACGCGCAACAAAACGTGGGGCGTCGGTTCGCCGCAACAACTGTCAGTGCAGCTCGGCACCACTGCATGAAGGACAGGCAAGCATGGCAGGGGCGACGCGGGCTCGCAAGAGCTGTCCTGTGTTGCTGCCACCATGTCGTGCTGCGCACGGCCGCAAGACACCGTGCAGCCTCACCCAAGGACGCGCACCCGCTCACGTCCTTGCTTACCTGTGCAGGCCCTGCAAAGCGGGGTGATGCCATGGGGCTGGGGCCCCATACCTGGCCGGAGGCAGCGGCGCCGCTGGGTGTCAGCGCCCTGGGTGGCGGTGCCGGCACAGGGCTGGCCGAACCTGCAGGAACAGCGCATCCGCAGGTCATAGAGTGCTACATGTGGAGAGCAGACCGACGCATCACCAGACACCAAAGTAGGGCCGCAGGCCCACCAACTATGGAGCCAGACAAGGATCATGGGGTCCCACAACAGCCAAGAACTCATCACCCAACTGTTACAATTGTCCAGTGTGGCGCATGCAGGCGCCACGCACGGCTGGCCACACCCCTTGCAGGCAGACAGAGCTGACATGCCCAGTCAGGACTCACCTGACGGCCGGCCATCGCCGTTCCCATAGCTGCTGTAGCCGTCGCCATTGCCGCGTGGTGGGGGAGGCGGGGGGGCCCCCAGCATGCCGTGCTGCGGCTGTGCAGGAGGCGGTGGTGGAGGCGGCACAGCGCCGCCCCTCATGCCAGAGGCGTCACTGCCGGCGAACGCTGCCGCACCCCGCCCCATCACATCCCCGCTGCCAAAGCTGCCGCTCGCGTGGAGTCCTGCGCTGCTGCCCGGCAGCATGGGCGGCATCACCTCGGGACCAGCACTGGCCTGCATCAGCAGCTGCTGCTGGTGTTGCAACAGGCCTGCAGGCCCTTCCCCACATGACTCACCAAGGTCGCTCGGCAAGTTCATCAGGTGGCTGGGCCAGCCGCTGCCGCTGCCATCAGGACCTCCACGTACCGCTGCAGTGACACCGTCCAGCTGCAGCTGCATCCCCTGCAAGTCCTGCGTGCCGGCCGCCCCGCCCTGCCCTGCAGTGAAGCTGCAGTTGCTGCGTGGCGTGAGCGCCGAGGAGTGTCCTGCAGGAGACGACACCCTGCGCACCATGCCGCCCCCCTGCAGCTCGCCCGCACTGGCGCTGCTGCTCCCTGCAGTGAAGGAGCCCCAGGGGCTGCCCAGGCACAGGCTTCCTGCCACCGTCAGCCCGCCCGGCGTGGGCGTGCTGCTGTTGCTGTGCTGCTGTGCCAGGCTCTGCATCGCGGCAATCTTGGCGAGGTCCTTGCGAGCGACTGCGCCAATGGAGCGCTGCGCCCAGAGCTGAGCGGTGCTGAGGCCGCTGCCGCTGGTGAAGCTGCAGGGCGGTGAAAGGGGTGCAGGGCGGAGGTGCGGCAGAGGAAGGACCTCAGCAGCTGGGGGTGTTGTTGTTTGTGGTGCAGCACGTGGGGCAAATGAGCATGCCGTGATGGGGTGCTGGCCAGGGTGCTGCGCAGCTTGCAGGAGCACCATGTGCTTGGTTTGAGATGCACTGCTCCTTGTAAGGGCAAGTGCGCAACAGAACCGGAAATCGCTAACCGGCAGCAGGTGCGCACCGGGCACAGTGCACATGCCGCTGCAAAGACTGACCAGACGTTACCTGTGCATGAGGCCGTCCTCCATGCTCAGCTCTTCATCCTCCAATGGAGTCAGCATGTCAGTGCCTGCAGGTCCAGATGTCCACTCTGGGTGGCATGGCTTCAGCTCAGGAAAAGCTCCTGCAAACATGTTCGCCTGCTGGCCGAGCTGGCCATGCTGTTGCTGCAGCTGCTGCTGTGCTGCTTGGCTTGCTTCTTCCGCCACCAGCATGTCAAAGTAGTCAAGCTGGTCCTGCATAACGGCTGGGATGCTCTCCACACGTGCCATGGGACTGCACCAAAGCACAGTTGGCAGACAGTGGCACAGACCATGCTGCCGTCAGCTTGCTCAGCAAGTAAATTGCAACATTGCAACTGCTTGTTTACCAATGGGTGCTCACGTGCAGGAAAGCACATTGCCCTGAACGAAATGTCCCTCATGCAAATGGAGCCAGTGTGAGGCCGATGTACAGCTAAGGCTCACCTGTCCGCTGCTTGTAGGCCTGGCATGTGCCCCACACTGTAGGGTGCAATCTTCACGATGCTGCCGTTCAAGCTGGTGCCGTCCAAAGCCTGCACTACAGCTGCAGTGCTTTCCTTTGCCAAAAACCGCACCAGGTACCGGCCTTCACCAACCCCATTGCACCAGGCGATTGAGCCATACGGAGCAAGGCGCGCGCGAAGCTCCTGCTCACTGCAGCTTATACAGCCCTGCACCAGGTCATCAAAGAGTAAATATTAAGGCAACTTGGACAGCTTTACATTCAATGCTGGGCAGCAGACGGGCGTAATATGCTTCAAGAATGCAAACCAGTACTGTATGCTGCTGTCCTTCACAACCCACCTCCACCAAGACGATGTGCTGGTCAGCTAATGTTGTTTGAAACCCCGATTTCGAAAGCTGATGCTGCCCATCTCTGGCTCCTGGAGCCCAGGCTGACGCCATTGCTGTCAATCTTCCGCTACTGGCAATCTGACATGTGTTTTTCACTATCAACTGTCATTAGTAGATATCTTAAATACCTAAGTTACCATTCGATGCTATGACGGCCTAAGCACAGGCCGCGGCACAAAACGCTAGCAGTAGGCACCAGCGTAGTGCTACATGAAACGTCTAGGAAATATAACTGCACTATCTCCTACAAGCTTTTACTTAGGTCAACCACAAACATGTTTTCACGAAAACGTTTGCAGGCGGTATGATAGTAACATGGACGTAAGTGTTGGAGCAAAGCGTGCGATATACAGCCTCCCAAGTGCTGCAATTTATATAATCCATTTAAGTTCGAGTGCTGCCAAACAGGAATTTGTCAAACAAGTCAAAGCAGTCATTGACCGTCACGTGCTGTACAGCTCTGTGCGGATCTTCATAAAACGATCAGCGACCCTCACCATCCATTCTGTTTGGTACTACCAACATTGTTGCCTTGAAGCGGGCGCACCCTGTTCTCCAGCAGCTCCACTTGATGTTGCCAGGTGGACACCTGCAGGCCAGCTGGCGTTGTTACAGGCGGGTACACCATAATTAGGTTGTGCCAGGGCCAAATGCGGCCGAAGGCATTGACAGCCTGTAAAGTTGTTGCATGCAAGTCATAAGCTCGTGTTTGCAGTTGCTTGCGACCAAGAACATCGCATGCCAACTACACGATGCAATGCAATGCCATGGCCCATTAGCTCGCATACAGAAGGTTGCGTGTGGATGCGTATGCTCATCATCGCATGATCCAATCCAGCTGGTGATGGTAGCTGCTCTGCAATTGTCTTGACGTCAACACCAGTCAGTATCACCAGCACACCACTAGTCCAGGTTTGCTTGACACCAGTGAAGTTCATGCAACAAACACCATGCACGCGGCTCACAGGCCGCCTCCAGCCCAACAGCACAAAAGACAGACACGCGCAAACCTTCAATGCTGAATGTACTGCTGCACTGCAGCAAATGATCTGCCAGGCAGAAGTGCTGCTGCCCCGCTTCGTTGTTACACCCTCAGTCACTGGTCAATGCACAAAATTGCACGAAAGTGGTTCAGCTGCTCCAACCCCTCACGGTACTGGGCAGCAGCAGCTGCTGCTGCAACACTGCCGCCTGCTCCAGTTGGTGTGCCTTGCTGCTGCAGCTGCTGCTGCTGCTGTTCCATGTCCTGCTGCTGCTTGTGCGTTGCCGTTTGGTCAGCTGCAGCTCCAACCCCAGTTGGCGCCTCAGCTGCTTTGTCCTGCACTTCTTCACCTGCTGCGCTGCCGCCACTGCCGGCACTACCACTGCTCCCGCTATCATGCCTGGTTGCTGTCCACAAGGCGGCCTGCAAGTCCCTGCACAGCTCAGCAGCAGCCTGGTTGGCCTTGCTGCCAGTCAGGCGTGCGTTCAGGCCGAAGCGGCCAGCACCTGCATGTGCGTGCCACCGCAGTGTTGCAGCAGTGATAAAGCCGGCAGTAGCGGATCTGTTGTGCAGCAGCTGGCTGTGTGTATGCATGAAATCTGGCTGTGGCCTGATAAGGTAGGTTGTTTTCAGGTGTTCCACAGAGTGATGGGTGTCAGGCCCTAGTCTGGTGTCAACAGGTTGGTGTTGCCAGTGTACCGCATCAACCACCCAAGAGCAGCCCTCAAGTTTGACAGCCTGTGCAGCAGCACACCTGGGAAGGCCTACACTGTGCTCCAGGCAGTACAACTGCTGGCCACCCTTGCGTGGCTACTGGCCGCCCATTGTGCGTGTGCTGTCCTGCAACAGCCAAACCCCTGTGAGTAACCTTGGCACACCCTGCCTGTCTTCTCACCTGTGAGGCCATGCAGCAGCTGCACGACAAACAACGCCTCCTGCTGCATGGCAGCGTGACCAGCAGCAGGCATGTGGTCATCCTTGCCAGCGTGCAGAGCCTGCTGCTCTTCCTGCAAGCTCATCATGTGTGGGCTGCTTGCCTCGTCCCCGTTGCTGCTGTGCTGCTGCTGACATGTCTCACACTGGGGCTCAGGAGCATGCTGCTGCTGCTGCTGCTGCTGCTGCCACTGCTCCTGCAGTACCAGCAGCAGCTGGGCCAGCAGCTCGCCTGTGATCTCCACTCTGAAGATGCTGGCTAAGCCTGCTGGCCCACAGCGCTTCAGCAGCCTGCATTGCGTGGCAGGTGGGCATAGTGCGGCGCAAGTACTCCTCACCACATCTCAGTTGCACTGCAGGCAGCTGGCCATGGCTGCAGCATCATGGTACTTCTACAGCCCCCGCAGCATGGTACACAGTAGCAGACTGTGCAATGCAGCACACAGGGGTACTGAGTGTGCAGCACAACTATGTTCTGGACGCAACTGCATGCTGCTCCGCCAACCGGTAATATACATCATTAGATGCAGCGCGCTGAGCAGTATACCAGTGATAGCACAGGCCATGCCCTGCCCAGCTTGGCCTGGCGTTCACCTGCTGTGGTACAGGTGTGGGGTTCAGACTAGGGTTTGAGCCAGGGTCCAGCAACTGTGCCTACACCATGCCTGTACTGCCGCTGCTGTGCTGCTCAGTGTTGCTGCTGCCATATGGTAGCAATGGCATGTGCAAGTGTACCTGTGCTTGTCTGCTGGTACAGGGCATGCACAGCGGCAGTACAGGCAGTACATGGCTCGGCATCTGTCCTGCAAGCGCACCTGTACTTGTCTGCTGCCGTGGGGCATGCCCTGCGCCAGTCCCTGGCAAACTCATGGCTGCTGCGTGGCACATAGCTGGAGGGCGATGCAGCAGGGGCATGCTGCAAACTGCTGCTGCGGCTGCTGCCGCTGCTGCTGCTGCTGATGACGACCCTTCTGCTGCAGGGTGTGCTGGTGCGGGTAGCAGCTGCATGTTGAAGTAATGGCTGCTGTGCTGGCTGGCGCTGCTGTGGCCCACTCGTTTCTCTGCCTGAGACAGCACATGCACCAAGCGGTGTGTGGTTGCTGCTGCTGCTGCTGCTGTGTGCTGCTGTGCCTGTCGCTACTGGAGCTGGGGCTGTGTTGATCTTCCATGCTGGCAGTAGGCTGCCTGTTTTGCACAGTGTAAGCAGGAAGCCACATCACGATACACTTAAGGGAAGGCTGTACACAGCAGACGGCTTAGGCAGCAGCTACAGCAAGTGTACTTTGCGGTCGAATAACCAGCAGAGCCCTGCAGGCAACTTGAAGTGTACACAAGGTTGAGGTGTGCCCAGGGATGATCACACAATCTCAGCTTGGCAAATACCATGCACAAGGCAAGAGCATGCTAAGACACCTGTAATACCTTGTGACCCTGCTGATGGTGCGTGCAGCGGCTTAAGGTGGGCGACAGACACCTGCACAACAGCAGCAGAGCACAGCTGAAGCATGTCTGTACTGGACTTTTCTGCGCACAGCTGTCCACGCACGTAAATCACAGGTGGTGCGCACCAGCTTTTTAAACGTGTCGTAGTCTGCGTGTTGCGACACAGCCCTCTTCTTCGCGTCGTCTATAGCCTGCCTCCTGCTGTCCTCTGCGATTGCACCAGCCAGCTCCTTGCTGTGCTTTGCGGGACGGTTCATTAGGCTCCTGGTTGGACAGTGAATCCTGTGATTGCAGATCGGTGATATGCTACGACCTGCACCTGGTGCTTGAGCAAGGCGGGAACTTGGCCAAACAGGAGGACCGCCGGTTGCGACGTGACTGAAGAGGGTTGCGAAATAATTGTAATTCTGATTGACAGTTGACAGTAAAGGATCTTACTATTGATCTTTGTGGGACGGCCAGTGGCACTGATTTGAAGCGAAACCCTGAAAACAGAGAACACTGACGGAGCAACTTGCTGCTGCTGCCATTCGCTTGCTGCACTCGTCCTTTGTGAATCGAATCCCAGCCGTTCAGCATGCTAGCTGCATCAGGAAGCTTACTGGAGAGCAAAACGGTCTGGAGTTGCCTAACGAAAGCAAGTGGCAGGCATCAATGCTGGTACAATGTGCCGTAGCTGCCTGTCCAAGTACCATAGAGGTGTGGATGCATGCCAAACTGCGCTCCTGCACACGCGCAACAGGGTAAGGCTACAGCGAACAGCCCTGCGACAATGCCTTGCACACCTGAAATAACGCACGACAGCAACAGGCGCGCGCAACACAGCACCTGCAGCCCCACAACAGTGCTCTTCAGCAAAAGGCGCTCCGCCAAGATGCGCAACAGCGTACTACTGCAGCATGTCAGGCATCATGCAACACAAAAACATGGCATGCAACAGGTCACTCGTCATCCTCGCCCAGCACATCTGCGTCAAACTTGCTGTTGCTGGTGAAGCCCAGGGCTGAACCATCCAGCTTAGTGCCCTTCTTGCCCTTCTTGCCTGCCTTCTTGGGGATCCTGCTCCAAGAATCACTGCCACCTGCAGCAGCAGCACCAGCAGCGGCAGAGGGACAACATGGGCCTAAGAATGCTGCGGAAGGTACTTGCATAAGCATCTATGCCCTTCACCCTTGCCGCCTGCTTTCTTATGGACACAGCTTAACAAGATACTGCCGCCATGCAACTGACACAAGCTGCAGAACACAGGAATACAGTCTGCGAGTTGTAGGCACAACTGGTGAACCCTGGCCGCAAGGCCAGACTAACCCTGAGCCTCACCAGTGTTCATCAGCCCGACGCCTGCTGCGCTGACGCCGCTGCTGGCAGGCGCTGCTGCCGGCACTGCTGCTGCTGCCGCCGCTGCGCCCTTCTTCTTCTTGCCGCCAGGCTTGCGGTTCTGCTCTGCTAGCTTGCGCTTCACAAACTCACTCACAAACGTGGACACGCCTGCGGAAACATGGCAGGCAAAAGGGCACACGGCGCTCATCAAGTGGTGGAGGCGCAGGTGACAGGTGTACGGCAGAAGAGGTGATCGGTGTGCTGTAGTTGCGTGCACCCGGTGGTCCATTTCCCGCAGCGCGGCAACATTTGCGCCAGCACTGCGCCGCCGCCCTCGCTGCAAGGCTGCCAGGTGTTCTGGCAAAAGCTCTCCAACTGCGTTGTTGATGTTGCGCACTACTTTGTACAAGCACCCGCCAATGACACACGTGGAGATGTGATGGTAGGCAAAAGCCCTGAACCCTTAAATGGCTTTGGCCCCGCTGGACCGCCTGACGGCGACCTGCAGTTTTCTTGTTGTGGATGTCGCTGTTGCACAGCACCTGCCAGAAGCTTAAGGTTTTGCACGTACATGAGCACAAACCCTAAACTCCAACCCTACACCCGATTCAAACCCTCACCTGGCTTGCCCGGCCAGACCACCTGGCAGCACTCTGCAATTTCGCTGTTGCTCGTGAGCCCCATCAGCACCTCAATCATGTCCATGTCCTCGTTGCCATTCAGCAGCAGCATCTGACCCCGGCACCACTCCGAAAACGCGGGCGACAGCTGGAGCCCGCCCAGCATCATCCCGCCCGCATCGCCGCTGCCGTCTGCGCCCATGCCGCCGCCGTTGCTGGCAGCAGGGGCAGCAGGACGCCTGCTGCTGGACACCGCGCCTGCATCGCCCGCATACACTGCACCAGGTACTGCTGCAGCTGCACTCCGAGCACCGCCGCCGCCCCGGCCACCGCCTGCTGCTGCTGCGCTGCGCTGGCCCCCGGGCACGGCGCCCAGCAGCTGCTGCTGCTGCTGCTGCTGCTGTGTGGACCCTGGCGGGGGCGCCTTGATGGCGCCGCTGGTCGCTGCTCTCGCCCACGGACCCGCCACAACAGGCGGCGCGCTGGCCTGAGGGGCAGCGGCGCGCGGCTGCGCCGCAGCCGCCGCATTCGCCAGCGCTGCCCGCGGCAGCGGCACCGGCTGCTGCTGCTGCTGCTGAGGTGCCGGAGCCCGGCTGCTGCTGCCAGAGTAGTCCCAGAACAGGCCGCTGTCCTCCCCTGCAGACGGCTGGCGCTGCTGCTGCTGCTGCTGGCTTGCTGCTGCGTTGTTGCGCTGTCGTAGGGCAGCGATGAGGTCCTCCAGTCCCTCCTCCTGCAGCTGTCCACCCTCCAGATCCGCCAATGTTTCTTCCCGGTCGATCTCCTCCTGCTGAACATCGGACAACAGCACAACGCAGCAGCCGCAGAGTCGCAACCAGCACGGCATTACTTCGACAAACCGACGCGACGATGTGCCCTGCGTTTTCAGTGCATCTGCATTCTTCACATTTTTCTTTCGAGTCAGCATCTTCCTGCTGTGCATACACAACAGGTGAAAGAACCTGCTTCGAAAGTAACTACGGCTGGTACTTCATCCGTGGTGCAGACGCGACCGCCAAGATGAACACACCTGCATGATGTGGTTGAGCGACACGGCAGGCCGCTGCACTGACGCTGCTGCGCCCCATGGCCCTGCTGCTGCTGCTGCTGCAGGCGCTGCTGTGCTGGACGCATTGGAAGCTGTGCGCCCTGAGCTGCCCAGCCGCGCGGCAAGGATCTCCCTGCAAGCGCAAGTTGCAGCGTCAGCGCAGGCAGACAGGCAGACAGCCGCGTGTCAGTGTTGCTGACTGCACAGCACAGTGTGTGCTGCCCCTTGAGCTGCCCAGCCGCAACATGTTGCCATTGACTTGCCTACCCCCAGCATACATTTGATCACTAGATGCCCTCTGTCAAAAGAACTTGTGATGTAACATGTCGACATTACATAATGCCTCACCCAAGGGTTGCCTTCCTGACAGGCGCTGCCAGCTCATCACTTGCAGCTGGCACCAGCGGCGGCTCCACTGCTGCTGGTGCTGGCGCGCCCCCTGCTGCTGTTGCTGCTGCTGATGCTGCAGCACTGGGCCCCCAGCCAGGCGGCACACCGCCACCACCAGTGCCAGGCCTGCTCCACGCCCCAGCACCACCTGCTGCTGCTGCTGCTGCTGAAGGTGGTACAACCGCTGGTGGTGGCGCCGTCGCTGCTGCTGCTGCTGCCGCCGCCTCGGCACGCAGAGCTTCCTCTGCTGCACGAACCTGTTCCTCTTCCAAAATCTCGCGCAGCGACTTTGCAGGGGGTGCTGCTGCTGCTGGAGCTGGTGCTGCTGCCCAGGGCGCAGGCTTTGGCGGCTCTGGTTTCCCTGCTGCTGCCGCGGACTGAGGGAACAGCGGCATGACAACAGGGCCTGACGGTGCAGGCCGCTCATCCGCCTGCTGCTGCTGCTGCTGCTGCTCAGCCGCCGGCTCTTGCCGCTGCTGCTGCTGCTGCTGCAGCCAGGCTGACTCGTGCTGCTGCTGTTGCCGTGTGTGCTGCTGCTGCTGGCGTTCGTGCTGCTTCGCTGCCTTGGTAGGCACCGTCTCCCAAGAGCCAGCAGCGGCATCTGCTGCTGCTGCCGCAACCATTGGCGCTGGCTGCTGCTGCTGCTGCTGCTGCTGCTGCTGCTGCTGCTGCTGCTGGGGTGTCTGCTGCTCTGCTGCTGGGCGCCTGTTGAACAGCAGATCCAGCATCTTGCTGCCCGTGCTGCTAGGTGCTGTTGCAGAAGGTGCAGCGGCTGGCGCTGCTGCTACTGGCGCTGGCTGCTCCAGAGGAGTGCCAAACAGCGTACGCTGCTGCTGCTGCTGCTGCTGCTGTGCTGAACCTGACGCTGCTGCTGGTGGAGCGCCAAACCCAGCACCTGCATGCAGCTGCTGTTGCTGCTGCTGCTGGTGCGCGGCAGGAGGGTCCACCAGGCCTGCTGATGTGGGCGGTGTGCCCGCCAGCTGACCTGGCATGCCTGGATGCTGCCCATGGCCTGCTGCTGCTGCTGCTGCTGGCCCACCCCAGCCACCAGCTGCTACAGGCACTGCCTGTGCAGGGGGTGCCCCTGGCACTCCCATACCTGGCTCAGGTGCTAATAACGCCTGCTGCTGCTGCTGCTGCTTCTGCTTTTGCTCCTGCGGGTGCTGCTGCTGCAGCCATGCATTCACGCCGCTGGAGCCGTACGCAGCTTCCCTGAACCGCGGCAGGTGCGAGTCGACTGACGCACTGCCCAAATCAGACAGCCCGACAACGGAGCCTCCTGCTGCTGCTGCTGCGGCCTCTGCTGCTGCTGCTGCTGCGGCTGCGGCTGCTGCCTGCTGCGGCTCGAGTGCTGCCTTGTGTGCTTCGGTGAGCGCCCACACACGGACCATGATGTCCAAGCTTGTCCACACTGCCTCCTGGCCAGGCAGGGCAGACCTGAGTGGCAGGTCTGGCGAGAAGTAGCCGGATTCATACCAGTCCAAGATATCTGTCTTCTTGAACACGCCCTGCTCGATGCCAAACGGGTCCCGGTACACCCATTGGTCTGCTTCGACTGCGGCAGCTGGCATGCCAGCTGGAAGGTTCGGCAGCGTCGGCAGCGCGGCTGCTGCTGCAGCAGGCTGCGGTGCTGCTGCTGCCGGAGGTGGCACTGTTGCCTGCTCAGGTGCAGCAGCAGCTGCTGCTGTATCGCCTGCCGGCCGCTCCACTGCGTTAGCAGGAGCAGCAGTAGCAGTAGCAGCAGCAGCAGTAGCAGCAGCAGCAGCAGCAGCAGCAGCAGCAGCAGCAGGTGCAGCCACTTCGCCAGGTGGCCGCACCGGCTCTGTAGCCCAGGCCGGCAGCGCTTCTGCGCCGCCCTGCTCTTCATGCACCTCCTCGTCTGCAGCTTTCCTGTAAAGGTGCTCAAGCACGTCGATGCTGAGCCCGCGGGGCAGCGGCAGCTCCTCCATCTTCAGCTTGAACATCAGCATGTCCTTCAGGTCCTCGAGGTGCTGCCTCGAGTACTGAATGGACCGCCGCCGCTCACGCTCACGCTCGCGCTCAGCTCTGTAGCCGCCGCCGCGCTCGCGCGGCTCTGACAGACCGAAGCCGCTGCCCAGTGCTCGGCCATAGCTGCTGCTGCTGCCGTCCAGGTCCTTGCTGGGCCAGTTGTCGAAGGAGGAGGCGCCGGGTGCAAGCGCAGCACCTGGGGACGCAGCACGTGGTTGTGCAGGCGACAACGGCAAGCCCCAGAGCTAGCATCCAAAACACTGGAGATAGGACAAGCTGGCATAATTTACACACATTGCAGGGTCGACAGCTTGCAAGGATCACAGCTGGGGCAGCTTGCTGGACAATCACGGCATGCAGGAGCTGCAGAGCTTGCAGGAAACAGCCGTGCAAGGAACGCTGCTTGCAGGAAAACAGGGCACAGCCGCCTCACCTGCGCCCCTGCCTCGTCCATAGCCAAAGCCACGCCCTTTGGGCACCAGCCTGTCGCGCTCCCGCTCGTCAATGCCGCTTCTGCTCGGACCAAAATCCTCGCTGTTTCGCGCCCCCAGGCCCCCCAGCCGCTCAGGGCGTTCCCCATAACGGTCCTCGCTGTTGCGCGCGCCTGCTTGCAGGAAGGTTTGCACGAAATGCGGAGGTTGGGAGACAGGCTGCAGGACTTGGCCTGGACAAACAGGATGGAACATGATCTTGACTCACCTCAGGATCACAGTAGTATGCAAAAATGAAAGGCTGTCACAACGTTGGGATGAAACAACGCCACGTGTAACTGCTGCACATGCGTGTGTAAGGTGTTTCACATCTGCTACAGTAATCACACCAGTCTTTAACCTCCACACATGATGCAGCTCTCAACTTCATGTGGCTGATAGGGTCTGTTGCTAACATGCAGCAGCTCTTTCACCCCACTGCTGCACCACTTTACACGCCTGTCAAGCACATGTATGTCGGAACCTGCTGTCATCATGCAGCTCAACCATCACTGCTTTACATGCAGCACAACTATCACTGCAAACCACTACTGCGCAGTACTGCTGTTGCTGATGTCAACTTCTTATACCCTCAATGATAGCGTGCATCCGCTGCTACCATGCCACACACTCCCAATTGCATCGTGCGGAGCCATTGCTCTGCGGTGCTCAATATATTTCAACTGAGTACGAAATTGTGCAATTGTTACATTGTGGTCACCTGGTGCCCTCCAACGCTCTATGCGCGGCTGGCTGGAAGGCTCCTGCAAGTCCAGCCTGTCACCCCCTGCAGCAGCAGACAACAGCCCAGCAGCAGCAGCAGCAGCAGCAGCAAGCAAGCAAAACACCAATGCATCAGTTGCAGGAGCAACTGTACACTGACAGCTGAACCGACCTGACAAAGTGCCCTCGCAGCAGCAGCTTCATGCATCTGAGGCTGGCTGGTGCGCGTCCAGTGGCACATGATGCACCAGCAATGGTTGCTGCAACTTTTCTTGGGTTGGCAACTCACGGCTGCTTTGAAGTGCATGCAAACACATGCCATACTGCTGGCTCTGCTGCTGCTGCTGCGCTCGCTGCAAACACTGCTTTGCAGCTGCGAAAGAACTGCATGCCCGTCTCTGCTGCAGGAACTCACTGGGCCCACCCCACTTGTCTGCCTTGTCCTCATTACGCCAGCGATCACGGGCAGGGGGGTCCCGCAAGCTGCTGGCCCCTTCCCACCGGTCTGCAGCACACAAGGCAACAAGTACAGCTCGACTGCGTCAGCAGAGCGGCACACATTGCAAACAACCAAAGCATTAACCGCATTTGCAACTGCGCGGAACTCACCTTGCGCGAAGGGCTCGCGGGCCTGGTTTGCACCACTGCCCCACTCGCCTCCCTTCCACCTGCGGCAGCATAGATCGTCAAGTCCGGATCCAAGGTGGTTCTAATAACGAACGCGGCCCCACCACATACCTGCCGGGCTCGCGCTGCGGCCTGGGAACCAGCCTTTCCCCACGCTCGTCTTCACCCCAGCGAGGCCGGTCAAATGGAGGATCTTGGTTCCATTTGCTATCTGCATCTTTCTCTCGCTCGTGAGACCAGCGCTCAGCCACCCAAGGCTTCTCCTCACGGCGGGCTGCTGCTGTGGGCGAGGCCTGTGACTGCTGCTGCTTGTCCTGGGATGCACCAGCTGCCGCTGCCTGGCCTTGCCTCTGCTGCAGCCACTGCGGAGTGAAGCTGCCCGGAATCTCCTGGCTCCCCTGCTTAAGCATTGCTGAGGTTCCTGGCAGACTGGAAGGTGCTCGAGATCACTGCTCAAGAAGCGCAAGTGCGCCAAGAGGTGCGCAAAACAACTGCTATGATTCCAGAACTGCGACTGAAATTGCTGGATCCTGCAGAGAAACAAGAATTCTCAACTGCCAACAAAACTAACATGGCAGTTGTTGGGGTTGATGTCTCCGTAGTTGTTGTTGTTAAGAGCACCGCACTCGGAACCACTTAGGCGCCGTTTAGTTGACAGAGCCACACCATTTTTATATATTGCGTTCTAGTTACAGCCCCCGGGGTAGGGGCTGCTCAGTGCCCGCCACTGTATGCCGTACATGACAGGCAGCAGCAGCAACAGCGGTGGACAGCAGTACCGGGCGCAGGCATGCTGCATTACTCCCTAACGCAAGCCGCTGGCAGCATGTGTCACTCTACTCTGTGATTTACTGGTGCAGCAGGTCCAAAACTTGTTGGCAAGTTTTGGCAGTTTTACTGGATTGGTTGTAAAGCAGGAGAAGCACTCTAACGCAGATCAACGCAGATCAACTGCAGTGGTTGTGACATGTTGGGTTCAGCGCGGGATCGGGTGACATCCAGCTGGAGTACCAGGACAGCGGCAAGCGTGGGGTGTGGCTGGCACCAGCCCAACTCACACTGCGCTTCAAGCGCACAAGTTGTCCGCTGAACTTCTGCTTGCTTCAGGTAATTTTGGGGATGTTCAAGTGTCTGTGTGCAGCCTCCACCTTTGCTTCCTGGACAAGAAGGGCCTGGTTTCCTCCAAGCGGCTCCATTGGCCTAGGCCATGGCCTCCACATGCTTCATCAAGTGCTCAACATCGCGTCCAGCTTCAGCTTTTAATACTTCAAGGGCGTCTGCTGTTCTTGCCAGGCTTGCTTCAGTGCTGTCTCTTATCACAGCAGTTTGTCACAAGACAGTACAGACATGGATGGTGTCAGCTTGCTTGTATGCGAGCATTGCATGAGGGGGCGGCAGAGTCTGCTTGTCTTTGCTTCCCTGCTGGGTTAAAGTGCTGCTGCTCATTACTTGTTAGTCTGGCGAAGCCCTGGCCCCAGGGGGGCGGGGGGCTGTATGTTTCAAGCAACAGCCCTACGCCCCCCTGGGTAACAGACAAACTGAGCGTGTCACTTCTGCTGACATCCAAGTTGGGGTAGAGTGCTGCTGCTTGTACAACCAGATCATGCCCCTTCTGCACTCTCACCAAACTTGCAAGTGCTTCTGCGCACGCATATGCGTCACCCGCAGCACCGCGCACGCATGAGCGGCAGAGTCCTGCAACAAGCCTCCAAAGGCGCAGCCCACCACCCACTCATCATCATCATATTACCCATTCAAGCCATAGCATCAACGCCATAGCATCAACGCCCACCACCCACTGTGTGGCACACAGCATGCAAGCTCTCATACTCAGTTCTGCCAGTCAGCTACACACCCACTGGCCAATGCATGCAAGCAGCTGCCTGCGGGTTTGTTGCGTGCTGTAGCAGCAGCAACCCAGACTGTCCCCACTGTTATTCTCTGGTACAACCCAAACACTGCTGACTGCTGGCGCAGCAGTGGCAGTGGCACAGCAGCAGCTAGGCATGGTGGTAGTACAGTAGTAATACTAAAAGAGTCTGGCATACCCATGACACAGCACGACAGCACACCGCTCTGCGGAAGAGCTGCTGCAAAGATACCCGCCTGCTGACAGAACGGTGCTTCACTGAAACACAGGTTTAACCCAAGTTGCACCGTGTACGTTGCCACATATGAGTTACATGATCATGAGTTATACTCACGAGTTATAGCATTCTGCACGGTTGGCCCTGCAGAGCACTGGCTCCAAGCAACCCAGCCCACAACTGCAGGGCAGATCACAGTGGTTTTGCGCCCTTGAAGATTTCAAGCGCATGTACAAACCATCACACAGTTGACCCTGCAGAGCCCTAGTCCTGCTAGCCAGCTGGCAGGCAGGTACTGCCTGACTAGGCCAGTCAAGGGAGCATGCGCGTGGAGAGAGAAGATGCACTACAAAGAGGCGACCGAGTATGAACACCGTCAATGACTTGAGCACGTACACCACATGCAACGTGGGTGCCAACATCAAGCTTACATACAAAAGCACAAGTGTTGCTGCTGTGCGCAGCCTGTGCCCCAGCAATTGGATCGGCACAACGTCAGGACTTCTAGTCCAACTAGTCCTACCTTGTTCGTTGAGTTCCTAACTGTTCCTAACAAAGTGCCCTGCACACCAGGCCACTGCTGCAGCAGCGGCAGCAGCACTGGCAACAGTGTGCTGTTGACCCCTCAGCAAACGACACCATTGCGAGCAGGCTGCATGCTGCACCGCTTGCGGTGCTTGGCAACGGTTTGTCGGCCGCGTAGAACACGCTGTGCACCCCAACAAACAGCTGCCTTCGAGCTATCTGCGTGGCTGATACCATTGGTTACTGGATGCCCACTGTCAGCAGCACGATGAGGAAGATGACGGCCGCCACGATGCCGCCCATGATGAACCACATGCGCACGTTCTGCAGCGGCAGCAGCGCCGGCAGGCGGCAGCAGCACAGGATGGGCCACGATCGGCAGCCAGCAGCCGGGCAGGTAGTGAGCAGTCAAGGGTTCGATGACGGGCCGTGGACACAGGCGACGAGCCATCAGTATCAGGCCTTCACGGGCAGGCCTCAACAATACCAAAAAACAACAACGCTCACACCAAGGCACCGCAACCCCTGGCGCTTCTGGATCCCAAGCCTTGCCCAGCTCCCAGCAGATGATGCAGCATGCTGCGACAGACAGGCCCAGCAGCAGAACACAAGTCTTGCAACCGATCCCTGCTGTCCAAGCAAACCTTGGACCCTACATCCCAGCACGAGCAACACGGAAGGCAAAACCGTGAACCCGGTGCTCACTTTCCACCACATGACGCGGCGTGCACGCGTGGCCTCCCGCCGGAAGGCAAAGGCCTCGCCCTGCAGCAGGTCAGTCTTGTCCACCAGCAGGTCCAGCTTCTCCCCTGCACACAAACATGACACAAAAACGGGACAGAAATGACAGGGGCATGCAGGTTGCACACGGTTCCCTGTCAAGGAGCATTCTGAGCGCATGATATGAGTGCAGCCAAGCACGTGTCCAAGAAACAGGCCAGCGACTAGTAGTAATAGTAGCACTAGTAGAGCCTGGGTGTGAGGAGACAACAGCAGGTGCGGCCTGTCACCTGCAAATGATAGTACCACAGGAAAAACATCCATGCAGGCCATGTGTGGCTGGGTCAGCAGCGACTTGTGTGTATCCCTGCAGCAGGCCGGTTCGCGTCCTGGCCGGAGGCACTGCCCAGCTGCCCGCCCGCTCAATGCTACCAAACACAACAATGTAAGCAGCAGCAGCAGCAGCAGCAGCAGCAGCAGCAGCAGCAGCAGCGCACAGGTGACCTGTCTTCCCCAACGAAACAATAGCATACACTTACCTCTGTCCAACACCCGTTCGATGTTCTCCACCATGATGTCCTTCACCTGGCAGCAGCAGCAGCAGCAGCAGCAGCAGCGGCAGTCCACGCAGGCCGTGGTTACAAGATGCAGTGAGTAGGCATGAAGCCACGTACCCAAGCATCAACAGAGCATTCACATGCAGCCTGAAATTCACCTGTGGGATGCGCAATGCGCTTATGAACAACCCCCGCTGTCCCAGTCGGAGCAGGCCAAAACAGCTGTGCTGCGCATCCTGTCTTTCAAGTGTGTGTGGTGCATGCCTTCTAATGGCGGACGGTCTGTGTTCAACTCCAACTCTCTGACAGTATGTCCCAAAACCGCTGGCCACCCACCCAAAACCATAAAGGATTCGTAAAACCCTAAAGGCCCAGCGTACCAAAACCGCACCTGTGAGATCTCCCCGCGCACTCTGTCAATGACATCTGCTCCTGGGTCGCTGTTGAAGTAGGTCATGCGCTGTGCCAGCACGGTGCTGAACTCCGCGTTGAACTCATACGCAACAGCCTGCGGTGTGTGGGGGGCGGCAGGACATACACAAGACCATGTGTTGCTAATGAGACAAGGAGTTTATGCGCTGCGTCAGCACTGTGCTGAGTTCCGCATGAGAACTCATACGCAATAGCCTGCGGTGTGAGGGGCGGCAGGCAGTGCACAACAACAGGTACCACTCGTGAGTGAAGTAGGCCATGCGCTGCGTCAGCACGGTGCTGAAATTGGCATGGGAACTCGTGCGCAACAGCCTGCGGTTTGAGGGGCGGCAGGAGGTACGCGGCGGCATTACGTGTTCGTGTAAGTGTGGTGCGCAAAGGCTTTAGCACCTGCCCAAAGGCTCAAATGTCGTACCGGCAAATGTGTGCCCACAATTGCCGTGGCGGCGGCCTTATGTTTGTGTGCCCCCTGTGTTTAATGCTGGCACCCGCCTGCACAGCTGCTCAAGCAGCTCGCTGTAGCCAGCAGGCAGGTGCCTGCACAGCTGCTCAAGCAGCTTGCTGCAGCCAGCGCACAGTACACCGCCGTCAGCAGCACTGATCGTACTGACCACCGACTGCTGCACCCACCAACAAAATGAACACACATGCCTGCCACGTGTCAACAATCTCCTCATCCCGAGGTGGCTCACACATCTACAAGATGGTGGTCAGGCGCACGTGCAGCCGCCCTGTCTCAGGTTTGCTGCGCCACAGACTCAGCAAGGCCCAGCCAGTAAGAAGGCACCCACGCTCCGTGGGTGTCTGTGCTGGTAGTACTACGGCAAAGCAAGCAGCGCCGATGCGGCACATAGAAGTCGATGCGACGCACGGGACGATGCAAGGTGCCGCGTCAGCACAGCCGCCGCACCTGCTGGTAGCTGTCTGCGTGGCTGCTGAGGAAGCTGGCCTTCACATCCTCCAGGAACGCAAACGGGACGCGCCTGCCAGCAGCCTGCACAGCACCAGGCAGGACAGCACAGCATGCAGCACGGCTCAGCGCAGTACAGCGCAGCACAGCACAGCACAGCACAGCACAGCACAGCACAGCACGCACTAACACAGCAGACTCGGCAAGGCAACATAAGCGAGAGCTGCAGCGCATGCCACTCTGCTGGTTCACAGGCGACCCCGCAAACTGCTTTGCCATTGGCCACCGCTGATGCTGCAGCCGCTGGTGCGGCCACAGCAGCTGCTGCTGCTGATCCCACTGCTGCTGCCACCGCTAGTGCTGCCGCCAGGTGCTGCTGCCGCAGTTACACCACAACAACCCCCGCTGGTGCTGCCGCCACTGCTGCCGGCTGCTGCCACTGCGCTCGCCGCTGTTGCTGCTGCTAGCTTGTTTGCCCGCAGAGAATGAATGTCTTGTATTGGTGTAGGGCAACACAATCAACTGTGGCTGCTGCCCAGCTTTTCTGGCATGCACTGGCAGGTGAGCCCTCCCTGCACCATGATTTGCTGCTGCTGCTTGCTGCTGCTGCTGCTGCTGCTGCTGCTGCTGCTGCTGCTGCTGCTGCTGCTGCTGCTGCTGCTGCTGCTGCTGCTGCTGCTGCTGCTGCTGCTGCTGCTAGGCTGCCGCTGCTGCTACTGCATGACGTGCTGCCGCTGCTGCTGCTGCTCTGACTGGTCCTTGATCGCATTGCTGCATGCCAGGCATCAGGCTGCATTGCAAGGAGGAAACTGGCTGGTCTTGCACCCCACCTCATCTGCCATGCACAGGAACGTGAGCCCTCCCTGCACCATGACATGGAACATGTGCCGCTCCTGAGCGTATGTCACACGCCTGCAGGACAAGTAGGGCAGCACAGCACGGCACAGCACAGCACAGCAAAGCCTGCAGTTGAATTCAACCTGGTGCATCACGGTTTGAGTACATGACCAACGCTGCTGCAAAATCGATGTTTTTTTCTGTCAATAACTTTACTTCTCCTACGTTGTTGGCCTTGCTCAGGCAGCCTTGAAGCAGGTGTCTGTGAGAATTGCTTGCACAAACTTGCTGACCTGATCACCACTCAGACCTGCTGAAAGAGTGACTGCGTGCCTGCATTCTGCTGGCCGGCATTGCAACGTGCCGCCAGCGGACACTGCTTGCTTGCCCTTTGCTGGTCACGATTGCAGCGTGCTGGCCAGAGTATTCCACAAAATTACTCAAACCCTAGAAGGTAATGACCCCGTCAGGCCTGTGATCGCACTTGCCAATCAACCTGTAGCGGAACTGCTGCTATGTTTTTTGTTTCTGCATGGGGTCTTCATCATGCTATCAAGCCTTGAATCAACATGTATGCACTGCATGGCAGGAGCCAGCACACATGCAGGCACCTCATCTGAAGGTCTCACAGACTGTAGCACAGCTCAGCAACAGCTGCTGCAGCACCCACTCACGTGTCCTCCACATCCAGCTTTTCCAGTATACGTATAGCGATTGTAGGGGCGTTGCCGGTTGTGTTGCTGCAGGTCATGAAAGCAGCAGGCTGTCAGAGCTGCAAGGCAGCATCAGTCTTCTGTGCAGGCAGCCCCCAGGGACAGCACGCACTTCTGTTCTGCCAACACCACGGTCCCTCGAGCAACTAAGCTGTATAGCAACTTTCCGTTCCTCTGCGCCATGCAAGCAGGTGGTGATGCCGTGCAAGTGTGTGGGTGATGCTTTTTACTCCAAGCGTTCTCTGCAGCAAGGCCCGCAGCATATATTGCAAATGTATATTGAAATATCTGGGAGTGTCTGATGCACCTCTGCTTGGTGCCTGTGCTTGCAGTAACATGACGTTCAAGTTCCGACCCTCCTGATTCAGGAGTCTTGAAGCTCTGGCTCTTTCCGTCTAGCCGAAGCTCTAGTTGTTACTAATGTTGTCAGGGTTTGATTATACTTGCGCCTCTTTCTTGAAGATCGCGTCTTGATTTGACGAACTGCCTTGGGTTGGCTCCACCCTCTTGGCCTGTTTGCTGGCAGCGCACCTCGGCAGACTCAGCACTATCGCAATGCGTCAGATCAATTGCAACCAGTCATATGGGCGCAGCTTGCATGCGACCAGCAGGCTGCTGACGAGGCCACATGCTGGCTTAACTTTGGCGCTCTGCAGCAGCCCGTGCAGCAAACGAGCCCAGCGCATGTACAGGCACTTGCAAGCGCCAAGCCACGCCAACTCAGACGCAGTGCAGGATCAGGTAGGGCATGTATACCCGCCAGTGCTTCAATGCAGTGCCTGCCCATCGTGCTGGCATGCTGTACTGCTGCCGCTGTTCTCTGCTTTTCAGCTGGCTGCGTCAGTGTACAGTCTGTATGAAGCCATGAACTGAAAATCAAAGAAACCTTGGATGTGCTGCTGTGCAGACTGGCAGGCCATACCCTGGTGCTTTGCAAGGACACACTGCCGATTCTAAACAGCAACAGCAGCAGGGCTGCAGTGTGTGCAAGGAATCAAGCCAGAAGCAGCAGCAGCTGCAGCAGCAGCAGCTTCTGAAAACACTCATCATACCAGCTGGCGGTGTTGGTTACTCCGCACCAAGCAACCTCACCAGCAGCAGCAGCAGCAGCAGCAGCGGACTTGCTCTGCCAGGTGAGAGGTGCGAGCTGCGTTGGCTCGCTGAAGACTACCATATCACAGTACAGCACCATGCACAGCACCTGCCGGTGTGCACTTGCTGTTTCCCTGCTGATTTTCAGCAAGCAAAGTGGGCCTGCTGGTGCAAGAAAAAGAAACCAACAACAACTGGCAGCTTCGCTTGTATCTGTTGTTTGGCGCATGCAGTGTATAGCTGCTGCTGCCGTCCCACGTTACTCGAGCGCACACTGCAACATGACAGGATGTATACATTCAAATGTTGATGTCCTGCTGCTGCTTGCAGGATTGCTGCAGCAAGCAGCGACGCTCACAGCGATGTCAGCACTTGTGCTGTCACTGTGCCTATCAGCCCCCGGCAACGCAGCGGCACGCGCAGCACAGCAGCCGCAGGTCCTGCAAGACCCACAGCTCATGCTGCAGCTGCCACAGCAGCAGCAGCAGCAGCAGGTAGCTAGCAGCCAAGCATACTTCACAACAAGCAGCAGTGATGCCGGTGGCCTGCCAGCACTTGCAGCGCCAGGTCAGCAGCAGCATGGCCAGCTCATGTTTAGTGTGGGCAGCAAGTTTGAGGATGGTATGCTGGAGGCTGTCCGGCAGATTGAGGCGCAGGTCGACAGGGCGCTTGGGGCGTTCAGCAGCGGAGCGCACATGATAGATGCTGCGCAGGCCAGCAGCGAGCAGGTGAGGCGATGCAGCGGCGTGTCAGGCAGCAGGGTGGCAGGTGTGGTGGAGTCGCATGGAGCGCATGTCGGTGTGCGCCATGCTGCTGCTTTAGCAGGTGTGATAATGACACAGATGCCTTGCAAGCCAGCAGTGAGCGAGCCCAGCACTGCATTGGCATACGAGGGGTAGATCAGGTCTGGTCCACTGGACATCTAAATGCCGCGTTGCCGGTGCTCCACATGGTTGGTGCGGCTCACGGCAGCAGCTGAGGTTGTGGTATTTCATCTTCAGCCGTTCAGGTCACCTTTTCACTGACCAAAGGCCTAAACCGCCCACCTTGAACATCCGATCCTGGTGGGGCCTGCTCCATCAGCGCTCACTTGTAACCCTCTGTCCCCCAACCAGGCAGCAACGGACTCTGCGGCCTGGCCCTGGTCAACGCGGCGTGAAACACGTTGGCCACAAGGAGTCACTTGCCTGCCAAAGACAACCTGCGTTTGCCTGGGTTTTGGGCGGTGTCTGAGCCCCGCCTCCACCCTGCCTCCAGATCCCAACACAAAGTAACATGCAACATGTTACCCTAAAGTAACACCCTAAAACCCTGCCTGTCTGCCACCCTAAAAACCCTGCATGCCGCTGACAGGCAGCCACGGACGCCTCGGCGCAGGCGCTGATCAGGGAGGTGTGGGAGGTGGTGGACACCAGCTACATGGACGCGCGGCCACAGCGGCTTTGACCACGACAAGTGGGCTGCGCTGCGCGACGCCGCGCTGGGCAGGAGCTACAGGGACCAGGCCCAGCGTGCACAGGTATGGGGGTGTTTGTCGGTGGAAGCGACAGAGCGACAGCGGTGATGCCCTGTTGTTTGGGGTTGCAAGTGCCTAGTTTGGAAACCCAGTGCGCTGCTGTGGCTTGACCACGACAAGTGGGCCGCCCTGCGTGACGCTGCGCTGGGGCAGGAAGCTACCGGGACCAGGGAGCCAGCCGTGCACAGGTGGGCGAGCGCTGCGCTGGTGTGTGGTGGTGCTGTGGTGTTTTTGGTGGGAGCGACACAACTTGTGGGCTCAATTACTGGAGTACCTGGAGCTGCCAGGCGCGCTGCAAGGTTGAGGCCAGGCGCCCTGTTGTGGCTTTTGACCATGAGACGCTGGCGCCGCTGCGCGGTGCCGCATGCAGCAGCACTTAAAGGGATCAGGGTGGCGTGCGCAAGCAGAGTGGTGGCGGTGACCTGTTCTGTTCTAATCATCCATATTTGGGTTCGTGCCACTCAAACAGCCATAAATAGC
>JACERP010001153.1:0-26784 GCA_014080715.1 Scenedesmus sp. NREL 46B-D3 | reverse complement strand
AGTGCCAGCTATGTTGGGTGTGGTGATGTGGTGCTTACGCACAGCGCTCCTAGCAGGCCCTGGGGTACTGCAAGCTTAAACAGACGCTGTACTACAGTTCATCAGAGACACCCCACATCTGCACCCATGCAATGCGCTGCCACTGTGCGTTCAACCACAGCTCTGATCTCGCTTTCTTATTGCTAGTTGTTGCCCTCAGGGCCTGTGCAGCGTCACTTGACTGCCTATTGCTGTGGTGTGATCCTGTGCCATGCGTATCCGGCGCACAGCTGTTGAGTAAACCGGGCGAATCAACACGTACCTATCGCATGCAGTGGCTCCATAGTCATGGCTGGTGATGAATGGTGGCCAAGATGGGCAGCACAAAGGCACTCACCCTCACATCAGCTCAACCTGCCTTGATCATACAAAGGCTGCTGGGCCGTGTTCTCTGATAACTGCTCCATATGAGACATGTACACGAAGGCTTCATGTATTGAGGAAGCTCACGCGTCATGTACGCCCTGAAATCAACGATCGAGCCCTCTCTTAGGGAGCAAGCTGCTGTATGCCAGCTGCCTTCCGTATGCATGCCTGCGCGTATCACGTACTGTAGAGCTGGTATATTCAAGTATGTTCCTGTATGTGCTGCGTTCGTGGAGATCGAGCTGCGTAGACGGCTTTGGTGGCAGAGACAGACACTTGCTAGCCTATAGCCGTTGCATGGCAGGGACGAGTCGACTGAAAAGCGCAGTGTCCCTGGCTTCGAAGTTTGTGTTGACTAAAGGCAAGTATCGGGGTGCAAGGCAGGCTTGATCGAAGCCATTCCCCAACGGTATCTGTTGAACTGACATAACATCGTTTGAAGTTGAGGTTCCCAGCATGCGATGATTGGGTTCCACAACTCATTCTTACTGCCATAAGCTGAGTTAGAGAAGGCGTGACAGCACTGAAGTGCATCATGGATGAAAGCAGCAGCCTTGACCCAACAGTGCTGCTGGTCCGACCAGCCGGGCCTTGACGAGGGCTTCACCCCGGGTGGCAACCCTTCACTGCCTTCACAGCACAGGTCAGGCCCTTCAACCCAGGGGGGAGATATAGCCGGGATACCCCCCCCCCCCCCCCCCCGATGTCCCCCCCCCTGTCCAGTTGGGCCCTGTATGGCATAGTAACAAGTACTTATGCTAGTGTTCTTGCTGCAGCTGTGCCATAGCTATGGCTATAGCCGGGCCGGGCATCATCTCCCAACTGCAGCAACAGGCGCTACGCCCAGCACAGCAATGGCAGCCGTTGCTGCCTGACCAGTTTTACAATTACCTTGTGGCACATGCATCCCCTATGAGCAGCCAGTTGTGCCATTCTTTTACTTGCTGCCAAATGTGCACAAACTTCCAGCAACAAGCAGAGAGTTTTTGCATTTGCTGAAGGGTCGGCCAATTGCTGCTTGCCACAGCTGGGTCACCAGTGCCATCGCAGTTTACCTTACAAATGTGCTTAACAGCCTATGCTTCATGCAGTTCCCACAAGTGCTGCCAGACACTTAAACACTGAGCAACTGCTGGAATCCAGCACGGTTGGCAGGGATGCTCATCTTGTGTAATGTTTAAACCTGGGTTACTGCCAATTTGGTAGCAGCCACTACAAGCAGGTGCAGGGCACCGTCATGGGCACCCCTGTTGCTCCGCCATACAGCAACATTAAGTTAATGTTATTTACATTGCAGCACAGCTTGAAGCCGCAGTAAAGCAGCAGAGCACTTACTGGCCAAGCATCTACAGTGATGATGACGGCTTTTTTTATGGGAGCAGAACCAAGCAAGCCTACTGGCTTTCTTGCAAGCCCTCAACAGCACCCTGCCCAACATATATGTATATACGCTTGACACGGCAGTTCAGCCAGTCAAGCATTTAATTATAAGGACATCACCATCAGCAAATGCATGGCTCTAGTGGTTCTTCTGTTGGTTACAAGGTTACCACATATGTGACATATCATAAATCTCACAACCAGTACATGTACATTACTTGGCACTCATTTCATAGGCCAGGCATGTACAAGGGTTTCATCAAGGCAGAAAAATAATTTCAAGGCAGAGCTGCAACGGTATGCAGTCACAGCACTCTGCCTGCTGATTCTGAACGCATGAAGACACTGTTCATGCACAGGTTGCTGGACAAGGTTTACCCTGAACGCCAACTGCAAAGTTGGTGTGCAGCATTTGACCATTCTTGCCGTGGTAAGCGCGCGCCAGCAGAGTAGATGTGATGGTCCAGTGCGTGTCCTGCCAAACAACCAATGTGAGATGACAGCACGTATTGGTCTGGTGCTCAACCATGTCTATGCACAGCACAAGCATCACCAAGAGGTTGCCAGGATATTTGGCGGCCATACTCACTATGCCAGATTGGGCATGTATACAAATGGTGTTAAGCTCACTTACGGTGTATGTTGAATGTTTACAAAAGTCACAAAGTTTACCCTTACTGTATATTTTGTAAACTGGCGTAACCTGGCGTAGTGCTGCAGCGTAAAACATTTGCTAAAGACAACATACATTAAAAGTGCGGTAAACTTCATGCACTTGGTATGGTAAACAATTGACGCTGTGTTAACCAGGGTCAACATTCCCTGCTGCCACATCAACATGTGCTGTCACAATACAATACAATACAATACAGTACAGTAGTACAGGACTGAACCTGCCTCAGGCACTAGCCCAGCGAGCCGTTGTTCCGCTCGTGAGGGTTTCTTGTAATTGAACCCAGTTTCTTCTTCATTGTTTGGGCGATTGAAACCACCCGCACAAATCCATCAATTCCAGTTGCTTTTTTAGCCCAGCACGGGCGGTTGGACCGGGATCACCAAAGGGTGCCTGGCAAGCCCAGTTGCCACTGCAAATTAGGCAGCAGCTATGACACACGCTTGCTTTCAGAGCCATCAACATCTACTGCTGCTGCAACTGCTGCCTCAAGGTTTGCCAGTGCTGTTCTCACGGACTCTGGTAGAGGCAAACCATCAAGTGCTCCCACGCACTGCAGCACCTGCTGCAGCTGTTCAGCACTGCTGCCCTTGTCACTGCTGCTCTGTTCAGGCCCAGCGCCACTGCTGCTGCTGCTGCTGCTGCTGTGCAGCAACAAGGTGTGTGTTCATTGCTGCTGCCATGTCACTGCTGCCCGCTACCTGCTCACCAGGCCATTCTAACAGTCCTCCTTTAAATTGCTTCAGTACTGCACGACTTGTGGTTGCTTACACCAAGAACAAGTGGATTGCATCGCGCCTAATTCGAGCACGGCACTGAAATTCAAGTGCTGTTTACAGTATGCATGCACAATGCGTAGGCCTACATGTTGCTTGCCTTGCTTGATTGCATCACAGGGCAGCTACACTTGCAAGCGACAATTGTCACTAGGCAGCTGCCACCTGGGAGTACAACACCAGCCCACACTGTTGTGACAGTGCCAGGCTAGCATGCTCCACTGAGAGCAGCTACATAGCCTGACACGAGCATTTTGTTTTGCTTGACCTGATGAGGCTTTCACAAGCCGAAACTAGTCATCACTTGTAAAATACTTTACTCTCGTTAGGCTTCTCTCTTTTTGCTGCATAGGATTTCCCAAGGGCCAATTTCAGCCGATGCAACCTCAGAAAGTTGCCGTTAGGTTGCTCCGAAGTTGCCGTGCTTGCTCGACCAAGTTGCTCGCAGGTTGCTCGCAGGTTGCTAGTTGCATTTTGGCTGCTTTGTATTTTTTGACCTCGACAAGGCCGCGAAGAGCACGGGGGGTTTCAAACATGCTAAACCCGTTGGTGACTTTTTCGCGGTATCGCGGAGCCTGTACAGCTCCGCAACCCCAAGTTGCTCTGTAGTAGGTTGCTCCTTGGTTGCGCAAGTTGCTCGGTTGCATTGGATGAAAACGGCCCTTGGGAAATCCTATGGCCTGGGTCGCTGGCAATCACTTGTTTGACTACATTGAACCAGAAGGAAAGCGAAGCAGAGTTCACCCCTACCACCCTCATGCAAACAAAAACAATGAAGAAGAAACTGGGTACAATTACAAGAAACCCTCACCAACCCTCATGAACGACGGCTCGCTGGGCTAGTGCCTGAGGCAGGTTCAGTCCTGTACTACTAGTACAGTACTACTGTACTGTATTGTATTGTATTGTATTGTATTGTATTGTATTGTATAGTATTGCATGGCATTGCAAAGCTGCACTGGGATCTACTGGTGCGTTGATCCGACACTGTTGCAGATTCGCTGCACAACCGCACGATCATGACATGTGTGAAGCGTTTCACCGCATACAATGCTAAGCCTGTTTTCAAGCGAAAATCGTAGATCTTGGCACCAACAGGAGTTATCCAACATGCATGGTACTGGTGCTTTTCCTGCTGCTGATATGTTGCTTTCTTTGGTGCCGCAGCTGCTACTACGAGACAGCCACACACATACCGTGCAGTTCATCATTATCGAGTATATACTTTGGACTTTAGCATGGCCAGCGATGCAGAATTGCTCCTTGAACAACAGCAACAGCTGTATGCTGCTACTGCTGCTGCTGCTGCTGCCGCTGCTACTGCTCATCTGCTCTTACAAAAGGGCTTGACCCATGACATAAAGACAATGTACGTACATTGTTTACAATTGTATACAATGACACTGCATGCACATGTTCCCAACGGCAACGTTCAATGCCATGCGCTCAGGCAACAATATCAATGCACACGGCGCGTACACTCGCTTTATACCGTCGTGATGTCACCCGGCCCTCACTTGGCCACACATCTGACCATTTCTTCTCACAAGTATGTTGATAATACCTTACAAACCCCCTGCAACAGATTTATGCATGCATGGCCTCAGCGGAACACATGCATGATGTGCTGCTGATTAGCACGGCACATGCGGCTTTCCGCACAACTGCAGCTACATGGCAGCCAAGGGTAAAAATTAAGGTCATGAGGCACAACCTGTTACACATACTTCACCCCTGAACCCGAACTGGTGGGCCGCAGCACGGCAGCAGCTACACCCTCTCTGCGTGGAGGGAACTGCTGCTGCTATTGCTGGTGTGGCGGCTGCTGATCAGCCATGCACGCCGTCATTAAGACATGCTAAGCAGCATCGCTTGCATGCATACATTACATTACATTACATGCTCCACCCAACATGCACTGGTGGTGACTGCTGACGTGGCTGGGCACCACAGAAAGGCAACAGCCATGCTTTCACTGAAGTTGCTGTTGCTGGCGTGTGTGCTGCCTGTGTCTTTGGCGAAACCCAGCAGCGACGTCATATGGATGGTGCATTAAGAAGGAACACATGAACTGGTATTACGCACTTTATCGCGGCCAAGCTGTTCGACTTGCTGTCCGAGATGCTGATGCTGCGAATCCCATGCACCGACCAGCAGCACGGCATCCTCACGCAATGGCACATACCTACTGTAGATAACCCAAACAACAACATATGTGGATTGCAGCTTGTTCTGCGCTGGCAGAACGTGCTGCCCTTTCTGTCGCGGCAGAAACCGCAGGCCGTTTCTGCCGCGCGCGGTGAGAACTGCAGGCCGTACAAGCGTGCATGGCTGCATGTATGCTACAACAACGTTTATTGTAGCGGTTAAATGCTTTGTACGCCTGATAAAGTGCAGGAGCAGCAACCTCCAAAGTTCTGCCGCAGGTGTGCCGTGCAGGTGGTTACATTTTGACTCCTGCAACCAGGCGGTCACGATGCATGAAACCGCTTATATACGGTTTGCGCTTGAAATTAATTGGTATTGACATGCAATGCGCAGTCAAGCGTCCCCATGTGCATGGTTGTCGTTATGAAGCACTCGCCTGCAGCACCACAAAGTGCCGCAGCTGCTACTACGAGACAGCCACACACATACCGTGCAGTTCATCATTATCGAGTATATACTTTGGACTTTAGCATGGCCAGCGATGCAGAATTGCTCCTTGAACAACAGCAACAGCTGTATGCTGCTACTGCTGCTGCTGCTGCTGCCGCTGCTACTGCTCATCTGCTCTTACAAAAGGGCTTGACCCATGACATAAAGACAATGTACGTACATTGTTTACAATTGTATACAATGACACTGCATGCACATGTTCCCAACGGCAACGTTCAATGCCAAGCGCTCAGCCAACAATATCAATGCACACGGCGCGTACACTCGCTTCATACCGTCGTGATGTCACCCGGCCCTCACTTGGCCACACATCTGACCATTTCTTCTCACAAGTATGTTAATAATACTTTACATGGCCCCTGCAACAGATTTATGCATGCATGGCCTCAGCGGAACACATGCATCATGTGCTGCTGATTAGCACGGCACATGCGGCTTTCCGCACAATCGCAGCTACATGGCAGCCAAGGGTGAAAATAAAGGTCATGAGGCACACATACTTCACCCCTGAACCCGAACTGGTGGGCCGCAGCACGGCAGCAGCTACAGCCTCTCTGCGTGGAGGGAACTGCTGCTGCTATTGTTGGTGTGGCGGCTGCTGTTCAGCCATGCATGCCGTCATTGGACATGCTAAGCAGCATCACTTGCATGCACTGGTGATGACTGCTGACGTGGCTGGGCACCGCAGAAAGGCAACAGCCATGCTTTCACTGAAGTTGCTGTTGCTGGTGTGTGTGCTGCCTGTGTCTTTGGCGAAACCCAGCAGCGACGTCATATGGATGGTACACTGAGAAGGAACACATGAACTGGTATTACGCACTTTATCGCGGCCAAGCCGATCGACTTGCTGTCCGAGATGCTGATGCTGCGAATCCCATGCACCGACCAGCAGCACGGCATCCTCACGCAATGGCACATACCGACTGTAGATAACTCAAACAACAACATATGTGGATTGCAGCTTGTTCTGCGCTGGCAGAACGTGCTGCCGTTTCTGCCGCGGTAGAAACCGCAGGCCATACAAGCGTGCATGGCTGCATGCATGCTCCGATAACGCTTCTTGTAACGGCAAACAGGTTTCACATGCGTCCTCAATGCAGGAGCAGCAACCTCCGAAGCTGTGCCGCACTTGTGCCGCGCGGGTGGTTACAGTTTGACTCCTGCAGCCAGCCAGCCAGGATGCTTGAAAACGCTACAAAGGGGTGTACGCCAACTAGTCGTAGGAACCAACATGCACTGCGCAGCCAAGGCGTCCCCATGTGCATGGTTGTCGTTATGAATCACTCGCCTGCACCACGACGAAGTGCCGCAGCTGTTACTACAAGGCAGCCACACAAACACCGTACACTTCATCAATATTGTATATAATGTCGAACTTAGCACTGCCAACGATGCAGAATTGCTCCTTCACTGCTGCTGCTGCTGTGCTGCCAGTGCCCTGCAGGCGTGCTTGTGTGCCTTCCAGTGGTCCTCCTGGCAGCCGCGACAGCAGTACCTGCAGGCAGGGACAATCGGGCGGCGACAGCAGCAGCGCGTCAGGACCCAGAAATGGACGCAGCTTCCTTGCGACCTTGAGTCAAGCACGGGGGTACCTCCACGCCTGGGGCTGATAACCCTGATAGTACGCGCAGCCGTTGAAGCACATGCATGAGGCGCTGCCGCTCATGCTTCCGAGCTCCAACATGTGCAAAAGATGCTCAACTGTTCTGTTCCTCAGTGTTGGAGACGGCTTGAACACCACTCTCATAGCAGTGCGGCGCCACAGGGCGTCAAGCCTCATGCATGCCACCTGCTGCTCAGGCATGCAAAACAAGCCCAACTGTGCAGCGCAAGCAGGGCAAACAAGCGCATGTTTCCGCACCTGGCGGTCTTGCAGCGGCCGCACATGCAGGACTTGCCCCCGACAGCTTCCAGCTCACTGAACTTGGGCAGGTTGGTGCAGCCGGGCGCGTTGCAGCACAGCTTGCAGGGGAAGCGCCCACTCAGAGCGAACCCGTAGTCGACCAGCTGCTGAGCCAGCTCTGCACCAATTAGGGCTTTCAGACCCAGCATTGCTCCCAGTGCATCAAAGTCAACCATGCTTGACGGTGTTTCTGGACTCGGCCGGATCCTGCCGCCGGTGGTAGCTGCCGTCAGCAGCTGCTTCAGACAGCCAGTTAGGCCCTCCTGCTGCTGCAAGAGACCCGAGCCCGGCTCGTTCTTTTGTGCTGAGCCCTGTGCTGAACTCCCTGCTGCTGCTGCTGCTGCTGCTGCTGCTGCTGCTGCTGCTGCTGCTGCTGCTGTTGTTGCTGACTCGTGCGTCAATGCCAGCTGTGCAGGCACTGATGTCACTGCTGCCAACAAGTTGCCCAGCAGCTTCAATGCATCCTCCTGCCGCATGTGCTGCGGAGAAGCTGCCGGCAGCACACCAGTTGAGTGAAGGCTGAGCAGCAGACGGCCCCTGGCATACACACTGTGTGCCAGCAGCAGCTGCCATGCTGGCAGCAGTGCACTGCTGCTGCTGCTGCTGAGGCTGGTGCACGCTGTCATGGCACAATCAGCTGTCATTGTTGCCTGAAGCAGCGCAGCAGCAACACGCTTGTAGCTGATGACACTGCTGCTGCTGCTGCTGCTGTTGCTGCTAGCGAGACCTGAGCCAGGTGTTGCTGAATCCCCAACCATCTCACCAGCTGCAACCATGCCCGCCTTGAGGCACGTAACACACAGCGCAAAGCACTCTGGGCTGGCATAGAGACCTGCCGGCGTGGCCGCTGCTGCCGCTGCCGCTGCCGCAGCTGCTGCTGCTGCTGGTGCTACGTATGCCGCGGGGGGCGGGGTGAGCACTGCTGCCAACCCCTGTGTCAGCCTCAGGTCGTGGTGCGGCTCGACTAGGCAGTCTGGCTGCGTGGTGTGCAGGTGCACCCAGCAGCGGACGCTGCTCTCCAAGGCGCGGACGCTGCTGGGGTGCTGCATGGCAGCCAGCAGCTGCTGCTGCGGGCAGTGCGCGCCTGCAAGCACGGGACGGCCGCGGCAAGTGTGCGCCAGGTGAATGATGTGCAAAAGCAGACAGGCCGGTACAGCGACGACATCTGGTGATGGTAGGGTAGTAAATCTGCAGTGAATGTGCGATGGCTGCACAGCCGCCAATTGCTCCGTGATCACATCTGCACTGGGGAATGTCGCGCTGCCATGCATGCACTGTGCATCTGACAGTTACGCATGCAAAGTCAAACACCCACCTGGCAGCACTGCTGCAAGCAGTATCCCCAACTCTGCTGCTGCCCTGCTGTAGACGGTGAACTGACCGGCCTGCTCCTGCCCTGCTTGCTGCAGCACGCGTGGCAGCACCGGCAGCAGCTGCTGGAGCACGGCCGGCATCAGGCCGCTCATCACCGCTGCATACACCCTGCCCCACGCCGCGTCGTCACTGCCGACTTCCCTGACGAGGCAGTGGTACATGCACTCCACCTCTTTCTGGATGCACTGCAGGGCCAACAGCAGCAGGTTCGCCTCCGGGAACAGCAGGCACAGCTCCAGCAGCACGGCGGCGCGCCGCAGGTGCACCGTGGCAGTCAGCAGCGGCGGCTGCCGGGCGGGCTGCGGCCGCACCCTGCCGCTGTGCTCGTCCACATACGCCAGCTGGCTGTTGAACACGGCGCAGGCAAGCACTGCGCCGTCTGCCTGCGGCTCCTGCCACACCAGCGTGCTCGTGTGCCCTGCATACTCCCAACCGATGAGGCCGGGCACACGCAGCCCCTCCAGCAGCCGCTTGTGCACTGGCGCCACCCTGACTCGCTCCTGCGCCTGCACCTGCTGCTGCTGCTGCTGCTGCAGCTTGCTGGTGCCAGTTGCAGGCAGCACAGCGGGCTGCTTGCCCTGCAGCTGCTTGTGCAGCTCTTGTGCTATCAGCGCTACAAAGCAGCACAGCAGCCACTGCGCCTCGTGGGACTCGGCAACGCCTGTGGACGCCAGCGTCAGCCAGGGGAGTGCGGCAGAGTGCTGCAGCCGCAGGCTGTTGGTTATGTCTGTCGCCCCCTTGGCCAGCAGCACTGCCACATCCACAGCTGCTTCAATGGCCTTGCTTTGCCGGTCGCCGCGTGCGTCGGCTGCTGCCGGCCCAGCCCAGCAGCGGAGAGCTGCAGGATGCGGCGCAGTGTTGGTGACGTCAACGCATGGCCTTGGTGTCGTTGCCAGCATGAGGGGCAGGGCGATGTGCTGCTGGTGACATGGTATGAACAGCATGGGTGGGGTGCGGTGCAAGCTGAAACCCTCCAAAGGCTAGCATGCCGTACTGCACAGTACTGCCATGTTATGTTGTTATGTATGCTGACAATCTGCAGGCTCCTCAATCTGCCTCCTCCTTCCTCTCCCCACGTGGCTCTGCCAGCAGCAGTTGCACCCACCTGCGCCAGCCAGCTGCAAAACTGGCAGCAGCAAGGGCTGCATCGTTGCGTCACTCGCTGCTGCTGCGCCTGTTGTGTCAAAAGACTGTACGGCTGCCCTCCATGTCCAGAGCAGCACCACAGTCATCTCTGCTATGTGCAAGGGGGCGGTGCGAGCCTTGTCCAGATCTGCTGCTAGGCGCTCGCAGGAAGCAGAGTATGCTGCCAGGAAGCCTGCAGCAGTCATAAGCCATGCGTTCACAGAGACCCCTGGCGCGCTGGCCACCCGAAATGCGGAAGCAGGTTGTTCAGTTGTGCTGCCGGGGCCAGTCGCAGCTTAGGCTGGTAGGGACCATGTGGATTGCATGGGGTCTCAAACAGAACCAGTTGAGCAACAACCAGTGATTGCCGTTATGTAATCGAGCCAGCAGGCAGCAGGCAGGCAGGCAGGCACCACATGCTGTTGCGTCCGCACCTGGGGTGAGTGCATGCCGCCTGACCTTTGCGCGAGAGGGCCCCTCCCAGGGGTACCCCACGTAACTCATCACCACTGACGTCAGCAGCCTGGCTACTGCAGAGGAGCCTTGCAGGACAGACGGCCTGTCAGTCCACAGCCGCAACAGGTGGGTGGAGGTGATGACGCAGTCCAAGACATGGCGGTGCAAGTCTACTGGAGCAGCCTGCATGGCATGTTCGCAGGAATGTAGTCTTGGACCCTGCCTGCTTTGCACGGCAAATCAGGCATCAAGTGTTGTACACTATGAGACGCCTGATCAACATGGGGCCAGTACAGCTTGTTGAGAAGCAGTGAAACGGGTCGTGATGGAGCGCACAGCTGAGCATTGAGTGGCTCTGTGATGGCACCGCAGCAGCGCAAGCAGACGCATGCCAAAAGATGCGTTGAGATTTGCAGCAAACCCTGGTTGTTCTTAAGGAAACACACCCCACATGATGTCGCTGGTTAGGCCAGCCCCAACTCCAGCCCCTCCTCTGCTGCTGCTACTTTACTTGCTGCAACGCCTACTTCTTACCTCGTAACTCAAACCTCTGCCAGCCATAATCGTGAGCTCTTGTGTCATCCAAAACTTCATGCCATCAATTTCCACACACATAGGGACATCATCATGCTCTGCATTGCTGGTTAGCCGGCGTAGCTCTGCCAGCAGCTGCCTATATCGCCTTAGTCGATCCGCTCGAGTGGCATATGAGGGATACAAGCCCCTTGCAAGGAATTCCATGGCGGTTGCTGTAACTTGGGGTCGTGCAACAGCAGCAAAGACCAGCAGGAGCTCTTAATAGCTTCCTTGCCGCAGCACGTGCCGCTCCATCTGCAGACTTCCTATTACGATTTGTGCACTACCCCTCCAAGACAAGTTGCTCTTTGTCCACTGGGCGGGTAGATCACCGTTCAGAGTTACTAATGTGGGGGGACTTGAGCTCACTGAAGATATGCCGAGTGCCAGTCAGTGCAGTCGATGGAGGTAATTTCGACCGTCGGAACTGACAACAGCAGATAACACCTCATATGTTTGCCCTTCCTTGACAGGTTTGAAATCGCCAACAAAACAACACGTAATGTATAATATGTTTTAAGCTTCCAAAGGCCCCACTTGGCTGGTATATGTGTAAATAGCAAGCACATCTGGTCGATGTGTCCTACTCTTCCAAATACACTCATTAGGAAACCTAGAAAACGCTTTTTTTAGGTATTCTGTCCAGCTGAATATAGGACGAGCCCTGCCGTTTACTCGTTATAAGAGCTGGCGACTTTGTGGGGCTTATAACTTTGCATGGTGTGCTTCCTGCAGCCTAAAAACAAACCAAATACGTTTTTTAAAGTGTTACAAACAATGCTTGTTGAGTCGATTTGCGTATAAAGGCCAAGAAAAAAGTTGACAGACCATGGCGGGGTTGAGCAGCAGCACCCCTGTGGTGCCACTGAGAGCATGCTGATCCACCACTCACAAGCACAGGGCGTCACCCAGCGAAGTTCTAATCCTTTCATAGGTACTCTAAATTAGACTTCAGCTATCAACCGCTGTTGTTGTGATGTACTCCGAGAATGATAGGGCGTCGACACCGCCATTTGACCGCTTCTCTCGCACGCGGGCCGTCTCTGATGGCTGAGGTGCATCAAAGTACTTATTACATAGTTCAGGAACAACTTAAATGCCCAGCGGTACAGCAAACCATCAAATCAAATTTGGTAATTCGCTGCTCACTGGCTGGCACTAGACCCTTGTCAAGACCCCTCACTAATGCTGCGTACTTAACATTTCATGTAACAGGCAACACTAGAAGCTTTTTCCGCCTATACGGTATAATGCACATCTCACCGACGCATGCATTGGTTGAGCCTTATGACAAGCCCTGCAAGCATTGTCACCAGCAATGCTTGTCACCCACCACCATGCTGCTGGTCACACTGTTGTACACTGCCACTGGATCTAACAGGCAGTTTGTGTGGCGCATTGTGCAGCTCCCTATGCATCTCTGGATAGGTTTGCAGCCCCACAGTACATACACCAGAGTTCAGCCTCAGCACGTCAAGATGTCAGATCACAAAAGATGAGTAGCAAGCACGCAGCTGGGCAGGTTATCTCGGTAAACATCAGGCACAACAACGTGTGGTACATATAAAGCCAGGAGGAGCACATGTGGGCAAGTCTGCAAGAGTCAGCGTGACATGTGTGCCAATTGAATGGGTAAAATGATGATGAACATCCTCTTGCTGCATCATCATCATCATATTACCCATTCAAGCCATAGCACCAGCGCCATCGGCCCCGCGCCCCTTCGGGGCGGAAAGAGGAGGGAGCACTGCTCCAGAATGTTTGCATGCATTGCGCACATCCCAAGACTTGACAAGAAAAGCAGCAATACACGGTGACACCATTCGACATCTTCCAGAACTGCCCCAAATATCATCAGATACAAAACGCAACACCTTGATTGACGATTCAACCATGGACAAAACGCTGCGCAACTTTTCAGCGCAACCAGGCAGGGATCTAATCTCAGCAAACATACTATCCCTCTGAGCAGAAGTAGCAGGGCAATCAAACATGAAGTGTGACAAAGACTCAATTTCTGCACCACAACAAGGACATCCTGAAGTGAAGTTGGCTCTGCGACCCCCAAACTGACTAGTACGCTCGTGTACACACAGACAACCCATACGAACACGCAAAAGCAATTCAATACCACGTGGAATTGCCACTGAACGCAAGTACGGCCTAGGCCTCCTGAAACCAATAGCATCAACATGAGTGGGATGCACATGAGCCACATACCGACTCAGAGTGGAGTGTTCCAACGTTTCACTTGCAATCCTTTCAGCATGTAGTGTCCTGACCTCTTGTTGACATGGCTCTTGCACGCACTGGCTCTGCCTTCCGCGGTCACAACCATCACACCATACTTGCACAGCAGGCTCTGCACATACTTGTGCCACGTGCACATACTTGTGCCATCCTCTTGCTGCATGAACCGGAGGTTTGCGCCAGGTGCGTCCACAGCACAAGCATGGAGCGCACGCAACTGCTTGCCCATTGCTACAAAATTCTGCCTGTAAATCTGCTGTGGCATTCTATGGCTTGAGCATCCAGCACTGCTTTGTTTGGGTTCAAGACGCCTGCAACTGTCCCACACGTCGGCGGCTTGCAAGACACAACTGTGATATGCCACAGCTGCACCGTGCATGCAGTGGACTGCCCGCCAGACTGGCGCATGCAGACATAGCAGCCACCCACTACAAAACAGCGTGAGCAGGTGCGTCATACAAACCAACTCCAAGCATGACGGGGTGCCCCTTCACACCACAGTCGTAAGCAGCATCGCAAGCAGCATACACACTGGAGGGACAGCTTGCACTGCCATCCCACTGCTCCGGGTTCAACAGCGAGCCTATGTGGTGGCTACACACATGGCAAGATGCAGCAGGCACTGCAAATTGTCTTTGACGGCCATTTCTTGCAGACACACACACAGACACATACACATAGACACACACGCAGACACGCACGGACACGCACGGACACGCACGCACCCGCACGCAGAGGCAGAGGCAGAGGCAGAGGCAGAGGCAGAGCGGAGGCAGAGGCAGAGCCAGAACGGAGGACACACACAGGAACATCGCGTGAACAAGAATGTCCAGTCTGACAAGACCTGCACAGCAACCAGCCAAATGAGGCGTCAAGGTTGGCAACAACATGATGATGTTGATGATGATGAAGGTTGCCAGCCAGATCCATATGCCTTGCCAACCGCCAAAGTATGAGCAAGTCCTGCACGCAGCACCGCTCACTACTAAGCGCACAACAGCCGGCCAAGAACTAGGTGACAGCTGCTGTGTAACAGCACTGTTGAAGCTGTACTTGCCCAGGTAGTGCCATGTCACAGACTCCAAGGATATCAGCTGCTGCAGCAGCACGGCGGCTCACCACAACACTGTGTGCATGTTTTGATTATGACTAGCCATGCTGAAAAACCCTAAGCTGCCTTGTGCGACACCCTGAGCCAGCAACCGCCAAGCTGTTCCAGCATTGCATCTATTTGGTCACCATCTTCCATCTCAAGCTGCACGAGAAGCAGGCAGGTAGGGACGCAAGCAGGCAGTGCACACCGCGATTGGCTCAACAGCACATGCTTGCTGAACCACTGCTCTGTAATGAATAGAGTAGTACACAGGAGAAGTGTGAATGTGTGTTTCGAGCAAAGGTTTTCTCTGTGCCATTAGGTCATGTACCTGACAGCACAGGCATGACATTATGTGCACTGCCGTGCAGCTTGCCTGCTTGTGATGATTAGTAGTTTAGGAGCAGCACTGTAAATAGCCCTCATCTACACATGCGACTGTGTCATGCCAATGGTATTGTATGCAACCTTGGCAAGCCTGATTATTGCTGTGAGTGTCCCTTCCAGCACACTCACCTCTGCTGGTGTTGCCTTTGGCTCAATGCGCTGTCCGTCATATAAAAACCTGCACAGGACACACAACAGCTCAGGCGGTGTTGCTCCCCCATGATCAGACATGAGTGACTTTCAGCAGGGTTTGCAGGCATTTGCAGGAATGCGACAAAGAAGAGATAGCGTGTTGGAGTGCTGCAGCGCGCCAGCATGTTTGCATACCCCTCTGACAACCTACTTGTATCCGGTGACGCCCTTTTTTTCCTGATAGGCTGCAAACATTTTCTCGAACTTGGTGTTGAGCTTCACCTGCGAGTGTTGGTGGCCAAGGAGCTCAGTCACTGCTGGTGGTGATGCCTGAGACACGTGTTCCTTTGCTGTTGCGGTTAGTGCTGCTGCAGCTGCCGATGTATGCATGTCAGTTGAAAATGTACATCTACGGAGCAGGTTGTGGTGTTGTGGCTGTCCAGGTTCCGTGCATGCTGATCTTCTGCTGCTGTGCTAAATCGCCTGCTGCCGCTTGCGCACCTTAAACTGCACATGCTCGGCAAGCTGGTTTACAACTACGAGTGTGATTTGCTTGTTTTCTTGCTTAACAGTCTCGTCTGCCATCGCTGCGAGATGAAATTGCGAAGGTTGAATTTCAAACGCAGCACGCGCCACAAAATAATGCCGGTGATTGCGAGAATGTTGCGACTGTCTAGATTATGAAAATGAACAAACTTCAACATCATTAGTGTCTCACTCGAACATGAACGGTGGTAACCAGGTTGTAACGAACAAGTCACTTGATCTGGGCTGGCCGGGCGATTGTCGCAGTTGATGTGCAGCAAATTAATTGTGGCAAGGAGTGTCGCAGTAGATGTGCAGCAAATTGGTTGTGCAAAGAAGGATGCAGAATGCAGTCACCAAATTCTCAACAGCCGGTCGCACACCCGCTGCCAGACCCTGCAGGCTAGTCACCCATGCAATGAATCATGGCTGGTCAACCTAGTCAGTGCAACAACTACACTCACTGGCTAGAGCAACTGACACAGCAATGGACATTGGTGTGTTTCATTCCCAATGTGGAACCACATGGAAAGGCACAGGTGGCACTGGTTGCGATCAGCCATGCCAAATCTGGCAGGTGCAGCATGTACCAGTGTGCCGCTGGTGGGGCCCTCCGCATCAATAAACAAGAGCCACTTGATGCAAAGTTCCAACAACCCATCATCATCATATTACCCATTCAAGCCATAGCATCAGCGTTCCAACAACCCAGTTCAGTTCCCTGCATGTGACAGGTGCATTGCATACGTTGTGTCTTGCTCAGGACAGTTGCAAAGCGCGGCACAGTCCCAGCCGGTGGCACCAGTGCCACAACCAAGCTGCAAGAGAGCATGCCTGTCAATGTCGTCCTGAATCAACTATAGCGTAACTAACATGCACCTTTGAACTGCTCTGCATGCATCAGTGAGCCATCAACACTCAAAGGTTGTAAGCATTGGCCTGTAAGCAATGCATTTGGTGATGAACAACCATCAATTAATGCCACAGGTCAGACAGTGCACGTTCTGCCACCTCCAAACAGCTACAACCACCACAAGTCTACGCTCTAAATAATCTGTAAAAGCTCAGGCAGGCAAGTGACGCAAATCCGCCAACAAACGTTACATAGCTCAGGAACACTGCTAGTAGGGCCGGGCACACAATAGTGGCAAACGAACAAAGACCAGCACGTAGCCCTCACGCACCAACCAACAGGCTAACATAAGCATAAACGCACGGCACAGCAGACTGCACCATGAGCAGCAGCAGATACCAGGTTGTCCCACACAATCACCCTATCTACACAGCTTCGTCCCCCCAGTTCAGCCCCGCGCACCAGCCCGCAGAACAACACCCTCAAAGGATGCCAAAGCAGCACTCACATTCAGAACACTGTGGATACCCCGTGACCACCGCGCTCTCAACACATGCATGGCTGCTGCATGGCAGCGCCGCTGCACACCCCCCCACACACACACTGAAATTAACCGCTGCACACCCACACACACTCGGCCTGGCGATGCCCCTTGTATACAACAACCTCACACAGTGCCACCATGGATCTGAAGCAGCAGCAGCGCGGTGCACCCCGCCACTGATCACAGCAGCTGTGCACTACCTGCACGCTGGTGTGGTGGCAGCACCTGCTCGCCTGGCAAGCAATGTCGCCTGCCAAGGTTGCCGGGATTGGTTGCCTGGCACATGACGATGAATGCAGCGCAGCTGCTGCACGCCTGGCAGCAGCAGCATGTAGCAGCCTGCAGTGCCAGCGCCAAGCTGCCGCAAATGAAAGCAACAGCCTGCCCAGGCCACATCATGCCCGCCGCGGCTACCAATCTGCGGCGGATGAGCCGCCCTTGTAGCTGCGCTGGCTGCGGCGCGCCTGGCTGCGCGCCTTGCTTGCGGCGCTGCAGGGGCTGCGGAAGGCGCGCTTCTCCTGCGCGGACAGCTTGTCCGGCCGCGCGTCGAGAGGGCTGAAGTCAAACAGGTTGTGCATGAAGGGGTTCTCCTGCAAGTGCACCTGCAGCCAGCGTGGAAGACGCAGCGCAGCAGCACAACGAGACAACGGCAGCCGCATCACACAGCAGAGCTTACAATGACGCTGTCGGCCACTGCAGCGCGTGGCAGCCTGCAAACCTCTTTGAGCTCTGCAGTCGGCCGCTGCCTAGGTGCGTCATCAGCTGAGGTCACACTTTGTTGAGCTGTAGGTGGCAGGCCGCCTCACCAGAAATGCCCAAAGACGTCGAGGTATCAACGTACTGTCGACAAATACACGCGCGTCCTGCAACTGGCCGGCCGCCCCACCTGGAAGCCGCCAGCAATGAAGCGCTTCAGGAAGTTCATCATGCAGTTGCCCTCCATCGTGTTGATGATCAGCGTGTCACCATGACGCAGCTTGATCTTCTGCTCACGCACCCGGCCATCCTGCATGCAGCAGCAGCAGCAGCGGCGGCGGCGGCGGCAGCAGCAGTGATTGAGGGCCAGCTCATCCAGGACCTGAGTGATGCCTGCTCCTGCCAAGCTCTGTTAAGGGACTCGTGCTAGCATCAACAACCAGTTCCCGCCAGGCGAACCTGCCCAAGGGCAAAGTGAGGAACCCCGCACACCACTGCACCCAGCCGCTGGCTTCGCTGCGCAGCTCGTTGCACCTGCTGCACTGCACCCAGCCGCTGGCTTCGCGGCGCAGCTCGCTGCACCTGCTGCACTGCACCCAGCCGCTGGCTTCGCTGCGCAGCTCGTTGCACCTGCTGCACACCACCACATAAGCCGCCACGCTGGGCAGCGCCACACGCTGCGCTTGCAACCGACACGTGCAGCAGGCGAAGCGGCAGTGCCGGCCTCACCTCCATCACGCTGCGCAGCTCCCGGAAGCTGCTGCGCATCGTCTGCCGCTCCCGCCTGTTCCGCCGCTGCCGGTCCCCTCGGTTGCTCGCCAGGTCACGCACCCTGTCGATGACCATGTCCAGGCCTGACACGCTGCTGCCCAGGCTCATCACATCCGCATCCCGCTGCTGCTGCAGTGTGCGCTGGCGCTGGCCCGTGCCCCCGCTGCCTGCGATGGTGGTCGTCCCAGGCACGACTAGGCCCTCCGGGATGCCGTTCAACACCTGCTGCTGCTGGCTGCTGCTGCTGCCAGCACAGTTCTGAGCCGGCTCCACTTGCTGCTGCTGCTCGCCCACTGGCGCCAGGTCTACCTGCTGCTGCTGCTGCTGCTCCTCTTGCTGCTCTTCCTCTTCCTCCTCTTCTTCAAGCAGGTCGTCGAGGTCCTCCTCTTCTCCAAAGTCACTGTCCCCTAAGCCGCAGCTGCTGTACAGCAGGCCCAACCCCTCGCCAGCAGCAGCACGCACGTCCACATCAGCGTCGTGCAGCAGCGCCGACAGCGCTGCCAGCTCCGCCTCCAGCTGCCGCGTGGACAGCGGGTTCGACAGCGATGTGAACAGGAAGGCCCTGCCGCGCAGCGCAGCAGCACGCAGCTTGGCGTTGTCTGTGTGGCGACAACGGACAGCACAGGCACACAGCAGCAGCACGGCAGACGTGACGATCAGCGCACAGCTCTGCAAACAGCACATCCTCCTGGTGCCCGCATGCACCATCGTCGCTCCACTGCTGCAGCACACCGAAGCTGTTCACCAACACCAACAAATGCAATCGACCCTGCTAGCCCTGTACGGTCAGTCGACCCACCAAACGCTGAAGGTTGCGTGTGAGCACACTGTGGCAGCTCGAATCATGCGTCAAGCTGAGCCCCGCACCTTTGCCCCAGAGCCCGTGCAGCTGCTCCATCACTTCCAGCGTGGTGTGCTCGTCCTCGGCCGCCACGAAGCAGCACAGCGCCAGCGCCTCCGCCGCGGCCACCTTCGCGGCTGCGCCCTTGCCCTGCTTGGCTGCTTTGGCCAGGTCCGCGTGCACCTCCTGGAACAAGCTGCAGGCAGCAGGCGCAGCAGCAGCATCAGCTACAAGCAGCCAGTGCGCAGCCGCGTGTGGCGGTCCGTCATCACAGTGACAAAGAAGGAACCAACAGCAGAAGGCCATCGCAAAGAAGCGATGATGCGGCCTCTGCCACCACATGCAGGCCTGCGGGCGCGTTGTCGGTGCACGCCGGCATACATGGCCACAGCAGGCCCGCTGCTGCTGCATGCTGCTGTGCCTAACCCTACATATTGCTGCCAAACTCACTTCTCATCCGGTTCGCCCAGTGTGAACATGTGCAGGCCTACAGCACAGACGGCAGGAGGCAGGTGGGCTCAGCAGCAAGCGTGTGACAAGTGTGACGACGCGTAGCCGTCTGCAGTTGTACGATCAGCACCGGCAGGCCAAGCACCTGACACTTGATCAGTGGTGGCGGGCACAGCAGCACGTCGCCTGCACGTCGCCTGCTGCCAGCCTCACGATACATTGCTGCTGCTGCTGCTGCTGCTGCTGCCGCTGCTGCTGCCGCTGCTGCTGCTGCTGCTGAAACAGCAAGGCACGCTGCTAGTGTACTCACCCAGTGCCGTTGCTGCTGATGCTGCCTCTGCAGCGCCTCCCTTCTTGATGGCACTGAGGCACCTGCCGGTCAGCGTGGACGCACTGCACAGCACGCACAGAAAACCAACCACAGTCAAAAGCGTGAAGCATGTACCAACACACTGGTTCAGCACATCGACATACATGCTCAAGACCAATCACCAAATTCAGCAATGAGGTCTGCAGGTTGACCAACAGTGACTTTGCCACCACAGCTGCTTGGCCCGCCACAGCACAGAACGTTGGCTGGCTGGCTAGCTGACTTCAGCACCTTACCGCGGCAGCAGCTGCTGAACATAGCATTGCGGTGTGGTGCAGCGCAACATGCAAGTCAGCCGCATCAGCTGCGGGTCTCACTTCTGGAAGCAGTCATCCTGCCTGACTCCGTGTCGCAGCATCGCAACAATGCGCTCCCAGGCCTTCTCCCTGGTGGTGGCCCTGCAGGAACATGACCGAGCACATCAGCAACATGCCAACAGGACTGACTGACTGCTGATACGTGACAGCAATGAACATGCGCCATTTGGTCCGAGACAGCACAATGCAATTGGCATGCCAGCTCAGCGGCTGTTGCATTTCCCGGGGCGTGCCGCGCTGCCTAACAACACACCTGCTGCTGATGCTGCATGCATGCAGGCTAGTGTACAGCTGCTTTCTGGCACACCTGCTCTCGTAGGTGTCGTCTATGGCCTGGCTGAAAACCTCAGCCTGGCTGTCTATCAACTCCTCCTGCCCGTTGCCCATGCTGGTGTATGTGCCAGTGCTGCAAATGCTGTGGGCGTCGTCATAGTCGTCCTGCACCTTCTTTCCTTTCTCTGCAACACCGTGACAAATGAGCATGATCAGCCATGCCTTGAGGTGGTGTCCGGGTGCCTGCGTGCTGAAGAGCTGCGTAAAGCGTGCAAGCGTGCTGCAACACTTTCCGAGCTGCAGCTCGCTGCGCTCACTCTTGGCCATGTCGAGTTTCGTATATGTCGTTTCTGTGGAGAGCCGCTGTCTTCAATGCCAAATTCGCTGCTTGAGCAGCAGAGATGATGCGTAATGTGGTGTGAAGATTTTGCGGGTGTGCAACACATGTCGAATGTTGTGAATATGTCGCAAAACGGACGATGAGTGCTGTCTTGGCTGCCATGTTGTGGGTAGCAGCCACTTGTTAGCCATGTGTCAACCCCTACGCAATCTCCCGCTTCCTCACTCGTAACGTCACGTCTCCTCTGTACGGTTAAACTCAGAAACCTGTATACTTCGTCGTGAAAGACGCTGAGCCGCCGTGGGCTATCATCAGCGGCATACGCTCAGCTCCGGAAGCACAGAACTCCAAGAGACGATGAGGCTTATCACTATCAAGGAATTGCACTGATTATGTTCTTTCACCATCAATCATAGCCCGGCTCAAGCGAGCAGGGCCTTCCTCACAGAGTGTAGAACTTTGGACGGTGCCACTCCGGCAGCCGCTGCGCCTGTAATTACCAGGTGCTGAGGAAACATCACAATTCTGCCGCGAACACGCCACATAAAACATGAAAAGACAACAGCGCTCATGATTAACTTGCTGGTAGCGCCATCATTGGGATGCTGACATTGGAAGTGAAGGCGTCAGCGTGTGAATTTGGCTCCGCTGGGGTTTGTGGCACTGGCGCCGGCCGTCTTCAAGCGGCCCTCCAGCGGCCGCAGCCTTGCAAAAAACTTCTGCGCATCTGCCTCGCCGTTGTCGCTGACACTCTCAATGCCGCCAGTGAAGAATGTCATGAGCCCCTGCAGGCAAGGCACCGGTACTGCATCTCAACAACCCGGCCGCAAAAGGTGAGCACATACTTGCACGCCCGGATTTGTGGATACACCGGTATGGCCTGTCGCATATATGCTCACCTTGCGGCTGTTGATGGCGTGGCGGGACTGGGCTGGCTGTGGGCCGTATTTGAGCACCTGCAGGTTGGCAAAGCCCTGCGTGGTCTCGGCAGTTGGGCCGTGCGCCGGCTGCACTGCTGTGGCCCCAGCACCCGCATGCGGCTTGTAGCCAGTGTAATGAGCCACCCGTGAGCGGCTGTACTGGTCCAGCGTGACCGGCAGCATGCCAGCCTGCAGCACACACAGCAGCAGTAGCAGCAGCAGCAGCAGCAGCAGCAGCAGCAGCAGGCGTCAGCACTGGCCGTGTTTCTGCACATCATCTTCTTGATAAGGAGAACTAGCAGCTGGCTGCACGTAGAGGCCTCAACAGAGTGCTGCGAGCCATCAGCCAGTGAGCCTTGCTTGAGGCGCTTGTACCCGCCAGTGTAGTGGACACGCACAATGTAAGAACCTACACCAATGGTACCTGTATTACCGTGCAAGCTGCCATCAGCAAATCACAAACTGGCAAAAGATCAGCGGTGCTTGCCTTGGCGTCTGGCCTGCTGGTGGTGCCCGCAGCCTGCTGCGCTGCCGCCTCATTCACTGCAGCTGCTGGGATGAAGCCAGTGTAGCCTGGCAGCTGCCGGCATGCACGGGTGGTGCCCTCGTTCAAATTCCTGCCAGCAACACCATCATTAGCAGCAGCAGCAGCAGCAGCAGCATGAACTTTCAATGTAGGATAATCATGCCAGCTGTGCTACACACACATGCACGGCGCAGGGCAACAGGCTGCTGCGTTGTGTCTGGCCTTGCCTGGTGCTGGCTGACAGCGTCTGCTGTGTTGGCTCTGCTGTTGCACGCATCAGCGGGTCGCTGCCCTGGCTGCCAAAGTCCCTGCCGTACGTGCTGCTGGCATCAAACAGCGGCTTGCCAGCATTGGGCATCACCTGCAGGCACAGCAGGATACACCGAGCTACATCTGGCCCTGGACACAGTCGAAGTTTGGTGACGCTCCACCACAGACATGCAGGCTTCGCTGCTGTTGTCAGCACCAAATGCAGCATGTGCTTCCAAGGTGGCCCGCACTGACGTGTGTCCACTCACCGCGAAGCGCAGCCGCTCCGTGCTATTGCTGGTCAAGGGCCGTGCAGCCGCGGCAGCCTTTGTGCTTGCTGCCTTGTCTGCGATCAGCGCCGTGGTGGCTGTGTAGGTGGTCTTGTACCCTATGAGCTCGCCCTTGCTGGTGCATGCAGTGGTGCTGCTCAGCGTCTGGTGGCTCAGGCATGGGCCTGCAGACTCGGCCCTGCACGGCAGCAAGGGGAGCAAGCAAGGCAGCATGGTGAGTGGTTCTAATTTCTTCAGCTGCTGGTGACAGGTATGTAGTGGTGCATTGCTGTTCTCAATGGCAGCCTCTAGCTGGACAGCCCTTTATTTAGACAAAACGTGCAGGAGCAACTACCAGTTGCTAGTAGCCGGCGCAGCGGCAGCAAGTGGCAGCTTGCTGCAAATCAATCATGGGCTCAGCACCAGCCTCACTCCAGCTTGTTGGCTGCCTACCTGCGGTCCCTGGCCACCTTGTAGGCGACCAGATTGGAGCTCACGCCCTGCGACTGCTGCAGCTGCTGCTGAGTTGTGGCCTGGCCATCCAGCAGCTCCGACTTGTAGGTGGTGCTGCTCAGGAACGCCGGGCTGTTGCCTGAAGTTTGCAGGCACAAGACATGGTTAAATCCTTCATGCTCAGAGCTCCCTGACCTACGCAGCAACTTCAGCAACCAAATGAGTGAGCCTTGAATGCTGATGCCAGTACCTGCAGATGCGGACATATGCCGGAAGCAGCAGAAGCAAACATACCCGACACTGCTCACAAGAGGCTGGGCTCACAGCTGTCAACAAATTCACCTGCTGCCTTGCGCTGCCGCTCCTCAAACCAGAAGCCACCACCAGTGCGGCCAGGCGGGTGGTAGTTGGCTGCATCTGCCTTGTACGTGCTGCGGTATTCTGATGCTACCTGGCGTGGGTCCGCCTTGACTGCTGCATCCTGCATGTGCCAGTCATCTGGCAGTTTGCCAGTGTGCTGTGTGCTGCCAGTGATTGGGACGGGCACAGTGCACCAACCAGGTGTGTACCCTGCAGGCAGGGCAATGGCAAGGATTATGTTTGGTTGAATTTGCATAGTTCCATGTACATCCAAGTATGGGGTGTTGCTCTTGATGTCACAGCCCAGTGTCAGGCCACAGCCTGTCTGGGACTGCGCCGCACTCCGCGCTCTGCTTGTGTTGACACGCATGGGGGATGCTGCTTGACTACACTGCATAAGGCGTTGAAGTTCAAGCTTGCTCACCTGTGTATCCTGGGATGCCTACATCGCTTCTGAACGTCAGCAGACTTTTGTTGCCAGCCTGTGTGGGAGAGGCGCAGACAAAGCCAGGTGCTGGGTGGGGTTCCCTGCTTTTGATGCTTGTAATGAGACATTGTACTTATATTGTGGTGCTTTAAATCCGTTCAAAGCTCGTACCGTTCTGGGGCCCTGGTGAGTAGTGCTGCTTCGCGCCTGAGGGCCCATTTCGCTGAAAGGCACATTATCCACAGCTAAAGGCATGATGATTATGCAGTTTACTTTTATGGACGTCTCAGGTGGCTTGGCCCTCCACTAACGTATGCAATCCAGTGCAACTCGTAGCCTGCTCAGCAGTGCTGTGCAATTCTTTACAATCGTCGGGAGGAAGGCATTTAGAGTATGTTGCATATGTTTTCCAAGCCTTTGAATTGTTCTTTATCAATATTCGTTGGAAGTGCATCACAGTGATTGCGGCCCACTGTCATGACATTGCTGTCACATGTGGGCTCAGCAGAGGCACAGTGAGGGTGCAGACAGGAGCCTGGCTGTGTAGAGGATTGCGGCAATAGTAGTAATGTGACAACATTCGTGCAGATGAACACGTGAAGCATTCGGACATGATGGAGCACTGAGCACCGGCTGCATGACTCAACTGTTGTGCACGACTTAGTCTGCGTGACACAGCACATGCAGACGTATGGTATTATAAGAAGTAAAAGGGATGCAGGTGCGTGTGTTGCCCTGGCACTGGTGCAATGTGCACAAAACGTGGGCCATTATGTTGGCAGCTGACAGCCAAGACTATGCACACCGGGGTACACCCCAACTGGCATTGTAAAGGGTTGCAAGAAGACACACTTTACAGAGACAATGAAGCAAATGCGGCACTCACATTGCTAGAATGGGGCCCCCGCCACCATAGCTGAACTGTTTTGCATCATGGATCTCTGCTTCTCCTTGGCATGCTGGTGACTTGTGAACAGCTCAGCTGATTGATGTTGCTGCCGTGATACGGTCATAAGCAACGAAGACGTAGGCCCAAACAACTTTTGGCCGCAAAATTGGCCTTCCGCGCTTACATGTTGAGCAGCGTTGGTGTCTTGAAGGCACGCGCCCAGTGCAATGCCCGAGCACCACACACCCTGCCAACAAGCGCGCACATGGACAAGCCAGGCTTCAGTGCAAAGCTTGCATACAGATCAGAATGCTGCCAAGTTCTCTGGTACTTTGTGTCAACACCCTGCTGCAGAGCAGAGGTCCACGGTGAAAGCAGTGCAATATCATATGTGCAACATGCTTGTCACAAAGATTATGCCGGTCATGTCAAGTGAAACTCTTCACTACTGTGAAAAGCAGGTGTATAGCCCATCACATGCAGCCCATCACTTTTTTGAAAGCAGATGTAGAGCCCATCCTTGGCCTTACAGCAACACTCAGCCACAGGCCATTATGAAGCAAAGCTGTACATGTACACCTTGGCATACGTGCAGTGCTGTGTCCTCTCACATGTGTACGAAGCACCGCACAACAATGCCAGCAGCTGCCAGCTTCAACCGGCCTAACATTCTGCTAGCGTGGCGCGCAACGCTCTACAGCGCTGAAGCATTTGCGGCTCACGGTGCCTGGTGAACATGCGCAGTACACGCAGCCGCCAACACCCGCTCATCATGCCGCAGATTATTGTAATGCTGCTTTTCTTGTCAAGTCTTGGGATGTGCGCAATGCATGCAAACATTCTGGAGCAGTGCTCCCTCCTCTTTCCGCCCCGGTGGGGCGCGGGGCCGATGGCGCTGATGCTATGGCTTGATGGGTGACATGATGATCATGATCATGCCGCAGCCCCCTCCTCCATCTCCGTCAGCGCGTTGCGCAGCACGTCGGGCTCCATCGGCACGTACATCACCTCGGCGCCGTCCGGCCCCATGCGCAGCTTGATCAGCTCGTGGTCCCTGAACTCCGTCAGCACCGACTTCAGCGCGTGCTCTGAGTTGGTGATGAAGCGCTCACGCACCATGCGCAGCAGCGCAGGGAAGCTCACCCCCGGAGCTTCAGGGTCCTCCAGCTGCTGTCCTGCAAGCAGCTTGAAGACCTCCCGCGCGCTGCTGACGAGGCTGGACAGCACAGTGGCCGCGCCGCGCTTTGCCGCGCTCTGCTTGCAGCCTGCAGGAAGAAGGCGAACGAGGCGGCGGCGGGGTCGTGGCGGCTGACTTGAGATGGGTCGACTAGCGGTGCGCACAGGGGCGGGTGCACGGCAGTTGCTGGGCAGGTGACGCCGGTGCGGCCGAGCCTGCTGTGTGCCTTGCTGCTGCAACAGCATTGTGTTGCTGCTCTTGCTTGGGATTCAGCGGCAACACTGACGCCATGCACCCTGAAGTGCCTGGGTCATGCGCCTGCATATCCTCTGCACACGCATGACCA
>JACERP010001152.1:0-26826 GCA_014080715.1 Scenedesmus sp. NREL 46B-D3 | reverse complement strand
GCAACATGCAGAGTATCATTGGCAGAACGTGACCTCCTTTGCAGAAGAGACACACCCCGTCAACACATTGCTAAGCTTGTGCACTGTTGTTACAGCTGGACACTCGCCTTTGCCAGGTGTGCTGCCATGTCTTGTGAGAGCGACTTGGTGCCAGCAGCAGCGTGGCCACTCGCTAGCTTGGAGGCATCCTTGTAAGCCATCAGCCGGGACTGCAGCAGACGGCAACAGTGCAGCAGTACAGGCCTGAGCAGCGGCAGGTGGCATGCCGGGTGGGGGCCAGCACGCAGGAGAGGACCTTTGCTCAAGAGAAGTTATGTGCAGCAGTATCAACATGGCTACCTGTTGACTTGCCGAGAACATGACCCTGTGGTTGAGAAGCGCCAGACCCCGCCCAGCTGTGCCAGCCAGTGGTGGATCAAGCATGGTGATGGCCGTGCTATTAAATATGCAGGATGCACCTGCTGCCAGAGCGCACCCGCAGCTCAGTCATTGCAGCAGTTGCAGCCCTGACTTGCGCCACTCCCAGCTGCCGCAGCGCTGCAGCTGCTGGCTCCCCGGCACCGTATCCTGACACACCAGGCCGCACTGAGGCGTGGCCGCTGCTGCCGGTCAGCATGGCGGCGATGCTGCTGCCAGAGCCAGGCCTGCAAGAGTTAGGGAGCATGGACCAGCGCGTGGGCACAGGTCTATGTGCACGGTTGAGCAATGGTGCAGGGATGTGCAGGAGCCGCATGCCCCTGTCTGAAGCAGTCCACTGGCCGGTTGACGTACATCACCACCTCAGGTGGTGACTGCATCTCAACAGGATCTATCTTTGTCTGCGCTCCCAGCGCCTTGCCCTGCCCCTGTGCAAGGCAGGGCGCACCCGCGCACCGCTGCAGCACTGTCCCTCCGCAAGCCAGGGCGCACAACGGTCACACACTCCACGTAGCCGGCAGCAGTAAGCACGGGCAGGCTGTGCCGGCTCACCGCACGACATCGAGCAGCGTCCTCAGGGCCTCAAACTCCGCCATGACAGACGCTCGGCTGACCTCCTCCAGCTGGGGTCCTGCGGTGGCTGCAGCACCTGCAGGCGCCAGCAGAAGCAGTCTAAGCAGCAGCCCTTTGTGTTTGCTGCGGCGTGCGACACAGCCATGAACCCTGGCCTCTACGTTCAGCTTTCACTCAGGGCGCAGGCCACAGCCGGCAGATGAATGAATAAATGAGCTATGCGTGGTGTTTTCATGCTTAACACCCGCTTGAGTTCAGGAAGGGGGCATGCGTGACGGTAAGGAGACCTTACGCGCGCCCATGCACTCTACCATCCCAGCCTAAACCTAGGGTCAGGCAGGGTGCCCGTGGGGCCATGTTCACAGCCGGCAGAAGCAGTCCAAGCAGCAGCCCGCTGTCAAATGCCGCGGCACCCAACACACAGCCTTGACCTCCAGCCCCTACTCTTGACAGCATGCAACACATACACATGAACTCCAGCCTACTTGGGAACATGGTGCAACACATAGCCTTGAACTCCAGCCTCTATGTCAGCTCCTGCTCAGGGTGCAGGCCACAGCAACGGCCAATACCGTCAGCAGCCAACCCCCGATGCACGCAGGATATGCAAGCAGCCTCCGTCATGACCCTCGCTCACCTCGCTCCTGCGCCTGGTGCTTGCTGGCGCTTGTGGAAGTGGGACCAGGCAGGAAGTGCACGGCTGCAGCCGCCAGCCAGGCTGTGAACGGCTGCAAGCTGTCAGGCCGCTGCTGCAGCAGCGTGATGGCCTCGTCCAGCTGTGTCAGCAGCGACTGGCGCAGCTGCATGAACGCAGGATGCAGCAGGCCGAGCAGCCGCCTGTAACACCAGGGAGGGGGCGATGTTTCAGGTTTTAGATGTCAGCCTGTTTTGGTTTGGGGGTTTGGGTTTTGGGCTTCAATGCAGTATGCATCAGGCTGGCGGCTGCCTGTGACATTAGGAGACGCATGCCACCAGCAGTATGCACAGGTTCTGCACCCGCATGCAAGGCAATCGCAGCACGCTACTGCCACACATCAACCCGACACCCGTCATCCTTCAAACTCCTATCAGCGTCCTGTATGCGTTGCAGCTGTGCCTGCGCTGGGGGCTGCCAGCTGACACTCACCCCAAGGTCTCTCCAGCCATTTTCAGCATCGCCGTACGCACGGCACCAACTTCAATCACCACCAGCCCGGCCATGCATCCAGTGTGCTCATTACTGCCACTGCTGCTGCTGCTGCTGCCAGGCCCACTGCGGCTCCAGGTTTGGTTGCTGCCGCCAGCAGCCTCACCCCCGCTGCTTTCGCTAGCACAGCCAGCGGCAGCTGTGGCAGCAGCCAGACTCATGCTGTGGCTGCAGTTGTCTGCCAGCTGGCTGAGCCAGCCTGCTGCGGCTGCGACATCAGCTGCGAGGCTGCGAGCTGTTATCCGCTGTGCCAGGTAGGCAGCGGCGTCAAAGCTGCTGCACAGCAGGACTAGGGTGCAGAGTCGCGCAGGGGCTGCAGCTGCTGGCTGTCCAGGGTTGTTCCAAAATGGGAGTGTACAAGGCACTCCAAGGCAGCCTGCAGCACGGAAGCAGCAGCGTGTCTCTTCCAGGCGGCACAGCATGCGGATCTGTGACCCGCAGGGAGAACTTGTCGAAACATGACAGAAGGAATGTGAGTGGACAGCACCACACGTTGTGGCCATGTCCATGCGTGCCGTGTAACTCGGCGTTGTTATATTGGTTGTGCAAGAGTGCATGATATATTCAAGGGGTGGAATCACATGTGGGCTGTTTGTACATGTTTGCCTTTCCACATGGCATGCACTACACAGGATGACACATGGTTGCGCACAGACAAGTGGAATTAAGTGCTGCAGGTGCACCAAACAACTCACAGCATCTCCCCCATGCACACCCCACCAGCAAAGAGCTCAAGTGCAACAACATTGCTCTGTGTGCCTCGTCCAGCGCGTTGTGGCTGTCATACCTGCACTTCCAGCGCTCCACTGGCAGCCAGCAGCACCTCCAGCCTTGCGTTCCGTGCCTTGAGGGTGTGAGAACCTTGGACCCCGGTCTGCCGGCAGTGTGTCATGCCACCAGCTGCAGTGCCACCAGCCTTGCCTGACAACGCATCAAGTGCATCATCCCTCGCTGCCCTGAGTCGCGCTGCTGTGGCAATCTGCGGCTGCTGCTTCTCTGCTACGTGCCCACAGGCCTGCGCGCCTGCCGGGCCGATCCTGCCTGGTACGGGCTTGCTCTCGACCTCTGCAGCTGCTGCTGCTGATCCAGCCTGCTGCCTCCACTGCCTCACACTAGCTTCGCTGCACAAGAGGGGTAGGCTGCAGAGCATGCTGGCCATCACCCCAGGTAAGCCGCCCACTGCAGCAGCAAGCTCTTCGCAGCTGGGCGACAACCTGCAGCAGCAAGGAGACGACACAGCATGCTGGGCAATGCAACAGCGGGCAAGTTGTAGTATGTGCAGTACATGTACGTCCGCCTTTGTCAGCACTTGAAACGTGAACCTGAAAGCATGCAGAACACTAGTGGCGCCATGCATCCTTAAACTGTTGAAGCAGTTCCAAGCTGCAGCCGCAGGTGCTGCCCGCGCCACTGCTGACACCTGCACAGTGTTTTGGGCACTGATATGACGAGTCTGCCAAAGCACCAGGCATGCCCACCTTAAACAGCACACACCAGCACCGCCGTCCTGCTGCTGCTGCTGCTGCTGCTGCAGCTCCACAAGCAGAGCCTCAGGCTCTTTTAGGGCTGCTTGCACCCTAAACTGCACTGCACCTGAGCCTGAGCCTTGCTGCTGACACTGATGCTTGGGCAGCAGCTGGCACCTCAACTGCTGAGGGCACAGTTGCACTGCCAGTGCAGGGTTCCAAGGCAGCAGCATGGCAGCCAGCAGCTTTGCTGCCGCCGCAGCTGCCAGCTGCGCTGCATGGCTTGTCGCCAGCACATCCACCACACGTGCGACCCTGAAGAAGCGGCGTGCAGCGTGAGGATCCAGGCAGGCGTGGGCGTGGGCTGCAGGCATCTTTCTTCTGCTGTTGTGCCACATTCACAACGGCCAGCTGTGCAGCGGCTGTTAATGTACGCATTGTATGTTTGCTCTTAGCTGCAACCCTGAACAGCAACAAAATACACTCCGTAGAAATGATCCCTCTCGGTAAAGAACGGTATACAGCCACTGTAACGATGATGGAAGCTGAGGCGCACGGTTGCACTGGGCTGGGCCGCCCCCCCCCCCCCTCCCCCAAACCTGCTGAGCAGTGCCATCGCCTGCTGTCTCTGGTGGCGGCCGTTGAACGCTGCTGGCTCGTTCCAAGGCAGCGGTGGCTTGCGCGCAGATTCTCGTTCCTTCTGCAGCAGCAGCAGCAGCAGCAGCAGCAGCAGCAGCAGCAGCAGCAGCAGCAGCAACACCATCCAAGGCAGCAGCCAAGGCAGCAGGACAATGCTATCATCCGGTGAAGGCCCCGCACTACACTGCGTTGCTTCACCAGCAGAGTCACCACCACACCAGTTGCGCATGCCGCCTGCGCTGTGATCCCCGCATTGTGTCTGAAACATTCACAACGCGCACGCGTGGCCACAGTGTTAACATCACTGCTGCACTATGTCCCACAGTATGCCTGCAACCCTGCATCACCCATCACCCCCACCTGCTCTGCGGCAGCAGCCGCGGCCTGTGCCGATGCCAGCTGCTGCAGCAGCTGCGCATGCAGCCCTGTGAGGCAGTCCAGCAGCTGCGCATGCAGGCGCGTCAGCGCAGAGCCCACGGCCGGCTGCGTGCGCGCTCGCCAGGCCGCCAGGTCAGCAACCGTCATGGAGCCCTGCGGCAGCGCCATTGCAGTGGTTCCCGAGCACATTTCAACACTGCAGTGGGGCAAGCAAAGCGTCCAGCGGAAGCGGCACACCCCTGTGCCGTGTGCTGTGGGAACACAGCACGCCGCTCGCGGACGAGTCGCTGACATACATATACAAATTTGGCTGTCGGCGGCGCACCTCACTATGCACTGCACAGCAGAGCAGCGCCAGCACTTCTCCTCTCGCAGCCTCCAGCCCTGCGTCGCTTGCTGGTGCCATGTCTGCCAGCAGAGTGCCGCCGCTGCCGCTGCCCCTGCTGCTGCTCTGACTAGCTGCCGGCGCTTGACCTCTTGCGGCTGTCCGTGCACTCGCACCCCCTGCAACAATGCCTGCGGGCGCCAGGGGGTCTGTCACACTGCATGCTGCTGCATGTCCTGCAGCGTCCACCACACCCTGCCAATCTGGTAGCTGGTGCTGCCCTGCTGGTGTGGGTGGTGAGATCAGCTTCAGGTCGCCGCTGCGCTGCCTGCCGCTGTGCTGCAGCGTCAGCTGCCACCTGCCGTTTGCAGACTTTGTCCAGGCAGCTTCAGCTGCTTGCTCAGAGAACCTTGAAGCCGGCGGCTGCAAAGAAGGAGTTGCTGCAGCAGGGATGGCTGCAGCTGTTGTAGCTGCTGCTGCCGTCTCGCCATCTTGCACTGTTGCCGGTGTGACTGCTGGAGAGCCTGCCACTATGGCTGTTGCTGGAGCTAGGTTTGCAGTTGCCTCTAAAGGCCTGCCTGACTCAGCAGCAGCTGCTGCAGCAGCCCCAGCTGCCATTCTGTCCAAGGAGTCGCATGCAGGAGTCTGTTGAAGGGGCTCTTGTTGTACTGTTTGCAGGGAGGCTGCTGCTGCATCACCTCGCACAGCGCTGCTGCTGTTCCTGCTGCCGCTGCCGCCGCCGCCGCTGTTGCTGCTGCTTCTGATGCTGTTGCATTGTGAGCTGGTCAAGAGGCGGCTGCTGTTGCTGGCATCAGCAGCGTGCGACAGATGCACGCGCAGCAGGCGGTGCACTCGCTGCATTGTTGTATGCACGCCGGTGTGCTTGCAGAGCAGCCGATCCTGCAACTGCGCTGCACGATTTTTGAAGCGCTGACGCAGCACATTGGCATGCCACATGCAGAACGCCTGGTTGGCAGAGCAGCAGGCAGGACAATGGGCCTTCGGTAGCAGACTAGCAAGCCAGAAGAGAAGCAGCATGTACACAGTTTGTGTGTGGGAGATGCACTATGTGAGCTGGGAAGGCTCAAACAGGAGCTACAGTGTTCGACAGGCTGTGCTCCCTTGCGCTGCAGGCACTGCAACATGTTCATCTCAGCGGTGTCGATTGTACGCATGGCCAGTCTGGTGCCTCTATGCCCTGCGCTGCCTGCTGCTCACCGTCCTGAGGCGCTGCTGCTTGAAGAACGGCAGCTGCCTCAGCACGTTGAACAGCTCGCCTTGGCGCAGCCACTCAGCATGTGGCGTCATGTCCGGCGGCTCATGAGCTCTACGCAGTGCCACAGCAGCAGCAGCAGCAGCAGCAGCAGCAGCAGCAGCAGCAGCAGCAGGACGGGACTGAATTGAGAGACAATAGCAGTTTGCATGGTGCCCGTAAGGCGTCCATGTGAGCGGCATGCTGGTTTAGTCCACGCCGCTCCCCAAGCAGCAACATGGCATGGCACAACAGACCGGAACAGCCACAGCAGCTGCTGAGGCACAACATTGCTGGATGGGGCGGCAGCAGCCCTACCATGGAGCCCAGCTTCACCTCATGTGTATGACGCTGTTGTGCGACACAATGAAGTGCTGCTGCTTGTGCGCCTCCTGCTGCGGCACAGCCACCAGCTGGTACGGGTTGCACTCGGGGCACACCTTGCAGCTGCAGCCTCCAGATGCACTGTTCACATTTGGCGGCTGAGGTTGACTGTTGCTGCTCTCGATGATGGCACACGCTGCTTGTTCGTTGAGCTGTCGGCTGCTGTCAGCCGCCACTGAAATGGCCCTGCTGCCAACAGCGCGGCTCGGAGGGCAGCGGCAGTTGCAGCTGCTGGCGAGGTTGCAGTAGATGAGGTCACTTGCTTTGCCTGCCCCGCTAGCGAAGAATGTGACAGCATCAATACCTGTCACTACACCTGGCGGCAACTGCAGGAGAAGAAGGCAAGCACACATTGCGCAGGGGATCGGCAGGTGCAGAGGAGCAGGGTAAAAGTTGCAGAAGGGCTATTTGGGGTGCAGGCGGACGGGGGGTAAGGGGGAGGGATACAGCTGCCATGGCACCAAGACAGTTGTCCTGTGCTGCAGCATGCGAGTCGTTTTGAGCGCGATCAGTATGGCTGCAGAACTACGGGATGGCTGCAGAACTACGGGAGTGCTGCAGCCATGCGGGACTCACTACAATGGTCGTCAAGCTCTGCGTCCCCTCTGACATGGTGCGGGTGTCGCTGCCACTGCGGCGAGGCACAGTCGGGGATCTGCATGGCTGACAATGCTGTTCAGCTGCTGCTGCGTGATTGACTGATTCGCCAGGCATACCTTGCAGCTTACGCCCACTCCGATGCTGCTGCTGCTGCTGCTGCTGCTGCTGCTGCTGCTGCTGCTGCTGCTGCTGCTGCTGCTGCTGCTGCTGCTGCTGCTGCTGCCGCTGTTGCTGTGCAGAGGTGCCTACAAAACCTGTGCTGCGTCCCCAGGTGCCTGATGGCAGCTGCCTGCCTGTGCTGCTTGCTGCTTTGCTGCCAGCTTGTTGCTGCTGCTGAGGCTGCGGCATCTTATAGCTTGGGATGGCCCCTGCATAGCAGCAGGTGAGGCAGCACGTCACACAGAACAGCATGCCAAGCTATGGTTGCTGCTGTTGTCTGGCCGCAGACCAACACAACCAATGCCAGCATTCACGCAGCCTGCTGCTGCTGCTGCTGCTGCTGCTGAACATATGACTCATGTGTTTTTATATGCTGCTGCATGACTCATAGACTCTGCTGTCGTCACATATGTTGGCAACATGTGCGTGTCTGTCGGTGGCAGTGACATGATGCTTGCAGGAACAAGCACGAGCAGCTGCACACACCAGCTTGCTGTGATGCTGCCTGCTTGGCTTGCTGCCAAGCCCGATGTTGCAATGGCGAGACACTCTTCCTCGCTGCTGTTGGGCCGCGATGCAGCGTGAGCTGCTGTGCTGGGCGGTTGGCACTGCCATCTGCTGCTGCAAGGCCTGGAAGGCTGGGCACAGGTGGCAGAAAGCTGCAGCTGCTTTTGCTGCTTTCAGTTGACGACTCGTAGAGCCCATAACCAGAGAATGAGAGATTCACTCCCAAACCAAAAGGGTCATTGCCATTTGTTATCACCTTCTGGCCCTGAGAGGGTTATGCAGGAAGCAGCAGCAGCATGCATGAGCACTGTACACATGTGCCTGCTGGTGGGTGCACAAGGACCGAGATGCAGCCATGAAGCTAGCACCCACCTGCAGGCTCAAACTCACATCCCGACCGCTCTCCGTCATCGTTCTGCGGCTGCCCATCCCCGATCAAGCAGCTGTGCCCAACTTTGTCACCATCATACTGATGCAGCGCTCTGTCACTGCACAACACGCATCGCGCTGCTTGAAAATTCAATTCCACGCATTTTCAAACATCTAAGAAGAATTCAGGTCCCTGGGGTCAGCAACCACGACAAGGGCTTTAGTGACAGTCGGTCAATCATGAGGGTTCTACGCAGCTCGGCTGGGCTGCTTGAACTACGTGGATGCGCTGAATCGTTCATCAATTCCTTATATTCTGCTTCAAGCACATTGCTTGCAGGTTGGTACGCATATGAATCGGACTTTGTAAGAGTGCTGGCACGTTAGCAATAGCCTGCTGCCAATGAAAGCAACCGCCCATGTCCTACCATAAGGATGACAATTAAAGCAGTAATTAATTGGTGCAACTGCATATATGTTTACCCAATGCACCGGCGACTGAGGAGGGGGCCAATCACCGACTCACAGGTTTCAGCTACAGTCAGCATGAGTCAGCAGGCATATGCCATAATGGCGTTTCCAGTGGCTGGACAGCGGCTCTAGGACCCACCAGCTCGCTAGTTGTGCGTGTAGTCTGCACCATGGCAGCTACCTCCTGGCTAGCTCAGGTGGTGCAGCAGTCGTTTGAGCGCATACACATCTCAGGCGTCACAATTCTGTCTGAGCCAGCTGTGAAGTACATTCTTGAGAGGTACAACAGCTACAGGCCCCTGTATCAAGAGCTGCTGTCATTTGGGCCTGACATGTCGCAGGCCAGTGTGATTGACGGCAAGCTGCTGCCTGGCAACGACTTTGTGGCAGTTGTGCGCAACTGCAGCCTGACTGGTATAGTCAAACAGCAGGTGCCGGTGCGCAGCATCCTGTCAAACTTCGCTGGCTTGACGGCTGCTCTGCCTGAGAAACGGCAGGTCACGTTCATCCGGCAGCTGGCCATGCCATCTATACCGCGGCCGCGCAAGCCGCAGCTAGCACGGCCCGCACTCAGTGCACAGACCTCCGCGGCAAAGCGTCAGAAGGTCTGATTGACCTGTCTCCGCATTGCTGCACTACTGCAGCAGCCCTGCACCATGGTATTGGGTGCGTGTGGATTACATAATGATCCCTTGTGTGTAGTGCCTGCTGGGCGGTGTTCATCATTGGTGGTGTGTCCAATACGCTTATAGGCATGTGTCTGGCAATGGGGGCGTGTCGATCACATAATGATGCATTATGTGTAGTGCCTGCTGGGCGGTATTCATCATTGGTGGTGTGTCCAATACGTTTGTAGGCGTGTGTCTGGCAATGGGGCGTGTGGATTACATAATGATGCGTTGTGTGCAGTGCCCTCTGGGCGGTATTCATCATTGGTGGAGTGTCCAACACGTTTGTAGGCATGTATCTAACACACGTAGTGCATGTTGTCTGTACATTTTACTAGCTGCCTCGCTACATGCCTAACAGCTGCAGATTGGTTGCTGCTAGCTGACACTTCAAGTGACCTGGTGTCTGTCCTGGCACTGGCACCTCACCGGCACTTCGAGGGGTGCTGCTGTCTTGCCTACGCCAGGATCACCACATTTTCCACGGCATTACCTCAGTTGCTCCACAGGCGCGGGGTGGCTGCCCAGGTACTGGCGAGTGACCGGTCCCTGGCTCGCTGCTGACTGCCTGTCATTTTTCCGCGTCTCCCCTCTGTTTGTAACGAACTACACACAGTGGCTGGACAGCGCAGCATATACTCGGAGTTTATTTTTTAGCTCATCTTGAACTGTGGTGTTACAGCCATCATCGTGCAGGATCATTGTAATGATCTCAGCAGGCCCTGCTTTCCAAGCTTGCTTACATTTCAGCAGGCAACCTGAAGTGCTGCACCGTGCAGTGACTGCATGGCAGTACATAATGTGAGTACAACATGTCCTGCTTGATTTCACAGATATGATGGCATATGTGTACAGCACAGTGTCACTGTTTTAACAGATATATGGCATGTGTGTACAGTAGAGTGTCGCTGCAATTCTTCAACAGCGTTCAGCCAGTTGCCGCTGGGAGGCAGCACCCCGCCAACAGGTGCAAGGCTGTGTTTACAGCAGCACTCAAACCACACCAATAAGGAAACATAATTCTCGTTATAGTATGTACAAGACAAGAGTGGGACAAGCAGGCTATGCAGCTAGCCCCAGTCTGACTAAATGCCAGTGACTAAATGCCTTCGAATTTGCTCGACCGTCGTCTTCTGCACGCCAGAGCCAGCCAGAGCATCAACAGAAAGGCTGCAGCCGTGGAAGGCGCAGAACATGCATCACCAGGAGAGGTTCTGCATGGTGCTGATGGTTTCTGGCTTTCCACATGCTCAAAGCCAGCAACCATTGACAGAGTTGCTTACCCTGGCACAACACTGTGCGCGGCAGGTGGTTGGGGTTCTAGGTGTCAAAGCCACAACCTTGGCCTCAAGCCTACACGTGTTTCTCCTAAGAGAGAGATAAGACTCTGCTTTTCAGCTCAGCGCTCACTACACCGAGCACCTCTTTTCAGCAGCGAACACCATGAGTCGCAGCAAGGGCTCCAGCACCACTGAGGTGGTCACGCAGATGCAGGCTTCTCAGGACCACTGCAGCTTCTGTTTCGACGTGCTGATTGCGCACCTCACCAACGTTGCATCGCCTGCGCCCGATTTTGAAGACGGGCACCAGCCTTTGTTCGTGACTTGGAACAAAAGCTCAAACTGGGGCCAGAACACGCAGCTGCGCGGCTGCATAGGCACGCTGGAGCCAAGGAAGCTGCACACTGCGATCAAGGACTACGCGCTGACCAGGTAGGGGCAGGTTCCAGCAAAGACCCGGCATGCAAAGCATCAGCAGCAACAGCAGCTGCTGCTGCTGCTGTTCTGGCCTTGTCAGCTGCCTTGTCCGCTGCTTCAACTTGCCTTATAGCCAGTGCTACAGCAGAAAAGTGCGGTGCGATGAATTTAAAGAGGCACAGTGCAGCAACAGCTGACTGGCTAGAGGTGGAGGTATGTGCTCCCAACGCAGCAGGTTGCAGTGCTAGCAGCACGCCCTGTCCTGCAAGCACCAGTACTTCGCTGTTTCACGGCATTGGCTTTTGTAGTGCCTGCGCGTGTGCCGTCGTTACATGTTTGCCTGCCAACCCTCTTACCTCTGCATGTGTGCATGTGTGCACATGCAGTGCGCTGCGCGACAGCAGGTTCAGCCCAGTGCAGCTCAAAGAGGTCTCGCAGCTCAGCTGCTCTGTGTCGCTGCTGCGCTGCTTTGAAGAAGGAGCCAGCTGGCAGGATTGGGACATTGGTCAGCATGGGCTCATCATCGAGTTCACCGACCCAGTGCTGTCCTGCAAGCGGACAGCAACATTCCTGCCTGAAGTGGCTGGCGACCAGGGCTGGAGCAAGCAGCAGTGCATTGAAGCACTAGTACGCAAGGCTGGTGAGTGTGTTGCGCACATGAAAGGAGCTGGCAGCTCGCACAGCGATTGAAGCAGCTGAGTATAGTCGGATGTTAACGACTCACAGTCACCGCGGCAGGGTCCAACACAACTGACAGCATGGTGGCATCTGCAAGAGTTGCCTGTCAACCATCGTCAGCCATGGCAGGCCTTAGCGGGTTACGCTGCAGACAAAGCCTTTCAGATCTGGTGTTTGAACATTATGGAGTGTGGATTGATGCGTCCTGCTTCTGCTGCTTGTGCTGCAGGCTTCCATGGCCAGCCCAGCCAAGAACTGCTGAACAGTCTGCGGGTGACACGCTACCAGAGCAGCAAGGCAGCCCTCAGCTTTGCTGATTATCAGGCTGGCAGCTGCAGCAGACTGCATGAAGATGTAGAGCAGCTGCTGCTGCAGGGCAGCGGCAGCAGCAGCAGGGGACGGCTGGGCAAGTTGCTGTTTGCATGAGCAAGGGTTGCTTCAGCAGCAGCAGCAGCAGCAGCAGGGCATTGCGGCTGGCAAGCTCACCTCTGCATGAGTGTGAGTGCCTTGACAACATTAGATGCACCGTCATCAAAGGCAGTGTCAGAAGAAATATTTGCTCTTAATGAGCAGGCTGCAGGCTGCAACCCAGCTGTGGCAGCTGGGCAGTGTCAACAGTAGTAGCAGGAGTGTGTCGGTATCTCTCACAGCATAGTATGCTGCTTTTGGCCTCTGCACAAGTGGCCCGGGCAGAGGCAGCAGGCTGCTGGTACAGCTTTGCTGTTATAACTGCTACCCTGAATTCACTGACAACTCAGCAGCAGGCTGTGCATAAACACAGCAGAGGTGCCTCTGCTTCCTATGCTGTTGGCAGGGAGCACTACAGGAAGCAGAGGTGCCTCTGCTTCCTATGCTGTTGGCAGGGAGCACTATGTGGTATGTTGTGGCAGCAGGGTGGCACGATGGCCGGCAACAAGCATTCAAAGCAAATCGTGCTTTAGTGGCAGCAGCTAATCAACAAGTTAAAGAGATACACTGGCACCCATTCATTTCGCATCTGAGCTGCTGCCTCGTGTGTAGCTGCTGTTGCTGCAGTGCTTGCTGTCATGGCTGCATGTAGCAGTCAGGCTGTGACTTCAACAGCCCTGTTGCTGCAGCCTTGACACCTGCAAGTGACGTCGCCTCGGCTGCATGTAGCAACAGGGCTGCAGTTACCAGGAGCTGCGCTGCTGCAGCAGCAGAAACCTTCAACTGGCTCGCAACAGCAGCACCATAGACCAAGTGCGTTGTTGAGGGCATGACTGGCTGTGCTGTGTATCTTGCAAGCAGCTGTTGCTGCAGCGCTCTTGCTGCATCTGTCCTCTTGTATCATTATGTGTGACGCTGTACGTTGCCATCATATGGTGGCGCCACAACAATGACTCAGAGCCTCACTGTTTTATCTGACTCCAGGCATCTGTCGCATGTGGTGGCTGGGTCTGTACATTCTCGAGTGTCTGCACGACATCAAGGTTGCTCAGCATGGCTTTCAATAGCCATGTGCACCTGCACCTGCTGCAATGCTGCTGATCACCAGCTCGACAGTGTGTCCAGCGTCACAGCAGCAAGGTTGCTGAGTGTGATGAGCTGCGGTGCTGGTCAAGGTGGAAGTTTCCCTGGGCTGTTTCGGTTGCCTTAGTGTGTACAACAAGCTGCAAAGGGTAAGGATGGGCTTGTGAAGCTGGCATGGCTGGTGGCTTTTGGCCAGCAGCTGCGGCATGACGTGCGAGCTGTGTAGGCTGTGGAAGGCAGGTTTTGCCTCCAGCAGACCACCTCAGGACACACAGCCCTGCTGTTAATGCAGACACACCTTGTGTTGTGCATCTGTTCCTTGGCAACTGTGCCGGCTGCTGCAACAGCAGCGGATGATGCGCTGGCATTTTACTTGCAGTTTTGACTTTCAGTGGGAAAAGACTGGCAGTGGTGAGTATGGTGCCCGTGGTAAGTCAGTAGTTGGCTTGAAAGTTCACAACATCTGAGTTCCTCTTTTAGTCTGCAGTACAACTTGAGCTCTTTTCATGCATGTGGTTGTGCAGGCCACAGGCATTTTCCTTGTGGTGCACCCTACACAGCAGCGTGTCTGAATGTCAAGCACATGCACAGTTGTTGTTTGGCAGCGCTGGCACTGCCGCGTCTGTCTTCTGCTACGGCTGAACGTTACGGTGCAGCTGCGTCAGTGCAATGCAGCGCCCTATGGTGCTGCAATGTATTGTTGGGTGCAGGTGATCAAGCGGTCAGCACCTGCCTGCCATCCTATTGACTACTTGTCGATGGCATGTATGTACGTCGCGTGGCTACATGGAGGTTATGCTATGGACCATGCATGCAGCTGGACCATAAGAACAGCGGCAAGAGGGGCTGGCACCAGCCCACCTCAACACTGTGCACGTCTGGTGAACCTTGGCTCGATTTCAGGTCATCTATGGGGGTTGTCGAGTGCGTGCGTGAGCAGCCAAAACCTGACATGCTTCCTTAGACTTGGACGGGCTGGTACCGCCGAAGCCCCGTGCTTGGATCTGGTGCTCACTATGTGTCTACTGTGTTCAGCGTCATGTGTCGTGTACAGTGATTGCCCCCAGCAGAGCTTGCATGCAAGAGGGTGGTAGGCTGTGGGACATTCCTTCGCGTGCTTGCAGTGCTGTGTCCTTTTACCAAATGCTGCTATAACCGGACATACACCGACAGTGGTATGGTGGTGTTATTGTGCCCCGGTGGATTGAGGCATAACAGTTACCAATATCATAGTAAACTATCCAGCCAGTAACATCGGCAAGCATCACTCATGTAGCATCACTGAATTGATTGTCATCAAATAGTGCTCCTTTCATGCAAGGGTGCCTTGCATGTCCATACAGGTAAGCTGGTGTCAGGCTACAGATAGGTAGGTGTAGGAGAAGAAGTAGCTACTTTCTATACACCTAAAGGTGTAAGAGAAGAAGGGGAGGGCAGATGATTAAATGGTGGAAAGCTGGAATCCTGCATTCATTTGCTGTAAAGGACTGTATGTTGATGATTACAACTTTCTGCTCCGGGAGCAAGTCCTGCATTCATTTGCTGTAAAAGACTGTATGTTGATGATTACAACTTTCTGCTCCCGGAGTTGTAATCATCAACATACAGTCCTTGAGTAAAGGACCTTTACAGCAAATGAATGCAGGACTTCAGCTTTCCACCATCGAATCGGAGTCCGGGCTTGCCCCGGGGCGAAATTGTCCAGTGCACGTGGTGCTGCTAGGCATGCGAAGGCTGCGCATTTCAACAAGCATGCAATTGCAACAGAAACTGTTTCTGACGCCTGGCTGGGTGGCAAACCAGAAACTCCAACGTCAGTTTGTGATTTTCGGAATTCCCGCCAAGCTTCAGGTTAGAAAAAAGCAGAAGATGCTGACACCTTGCATGCTTCTTAAATGTTGCTTGGTCCAGCGGTTTGACTAGGATCGGCATTCGAGGCAGATACGTTTGAAGCATACCGTACGATATGTAATTGTTCACATGGCAAAGACAAAGCAAACTGCTAGGAAGACCACCGCGGGTATGCCGACTAGAAAATCTTGAGAAATCGTACTAGTAGAAGATCGTCAGTTGCTGTGCTCCAATGCACGTACGAAGAGCCAGCGGACCCCAAGTATCACACGCTGCGGCGCTGCACGCTGCAACATGCCTGCAAGCGCTTGAATACAAGGCCAAGCACATCTATTGCGCTAGATCTGGAGACAAGCACGCGGCAGGCACTTTCCAGCATGCGGTGTGACACGGGCAAAGAAGCACTGCCGGTGGTCAAACTGATGGATGGCAGCACCAGCAGATCCAGATGAGCAAAGAGCAGGGCAGAAACTGTTTTGTGCCGACAGCAGCGCAGCCCTTCAGGCGCGGCCAGCCAGTGGGCTGGTTTTCAGGCACCCTGCAGGAAAAGGTGGGAGGTGGGCACTGCAATGCACAGCAGTACATGTACAAGTCTGTACGGGCTCACAGTATGCACATGTTGAAGTCCATCTTGCAGCTTTTCCTTGCCAGCTTTCAACAGCAGCGCTGCTTTGATAAGCTGCAGCCGTCGTTGTGCAGCAATGCCTTTGCAGGTCTCTTGTCTGGCTTGGCCGGTGCCTGGTGCCCAAGAACTGCTCATGTTACTTGCGCGTGAGTCGTTGGTCTGGGTAAATGCCCAAGCACCTGCTGTCCTGATAGCCATGATGTACACGTTCACTGCGAGACAGGACAAGGCAGATCGCGTGCTGCGGCGGCTGGACGACTCCCGCCACCTGTGATTCTACGACATCCCAGCCTCTGCACTCGCTGACTATGGCTACATCGGGCCCGACCTGGTCCTCGACATGCTGGACAGGTTCGTTGCCACAACAACAGCTACCACGGCCAACCATGTGGCCCTGCATCATGGTGCCGCACCCTGTCTGATGATGCAATGGTGAGGTACAGCTCCACATCCACGCGATGCATATGCAATTACATGCAGCTGCAGTGTCATTGAACCAGTCGCGAAAAGCACACAGCATCTCCTTCAACCCAAGCCCTTCACTGCAAACACTTATCATCTGTGTCAGCTGCACTCAAGCACGATGAATCCTTGCATGAACGACAAAAACTGCCACACGCAGGGGTTCGGAGCCGCGGGTCACACACGATGCCAAGTGGCACAAACCCAAAAGCAGCAACAACATCGCAGCACTACTCTGGGTGCTGCCTGTGCAGCTGGCAGACGGCAGCACGCTGCCGATCCCACACATCTTCGGTCACGCACAGCAGCACATCAGGAAAGGAGGAGAGCTGCTGCTGGATTGGGGCGACGAGTGCTGGGCTGCTTACCATCAGACACAGGTACAGGTTGTGCTTGCAGTGCCAGCGGCAACAGCTACAGCAGATGCCGTCCAAGGTTCAACCATGTGCCAAACATACTCAATGGCTTCATGTTGCAGCCATTAGCAGCCACCAACGACTCTGCTGTGCACAGCGCAGGCAGCTTCCAGCAGCGTCCAGGTGTTTCCTTTACCTGCAGAAAGCCATGCCAAAGCCAGATGACTTGCCATGTTGCTGGCATCATGCTTGCTTGGCCGTCCGCACGTTTTAACGTGCACCTCACAGGTGGTGAGGCAGGGAGGCGCAGTGCACCGCTTGCACCTGAAGCTCAGCCACCTGGAGCGGCCGGCAGCACAGCACAACATCCCCACACCTGCAGCAGGCCAGCAGCTGCAGCTCAGCAGCAGAACTGACTTCACAGCAGCGCAGGCGCCACCAGCACTGCCAGAGGCGGCGGTGCCAGTGGCGGCGGCAACACCAGGGGCAGCGGGTGTGGCAGTGGCAGCGCCAGCTGCAACAGTGACTGCGGCAGTGACAGCAACCGCCGGAACAAAGCGCCCTGCTATTGAGGATGGCAGCGGCAGCCGTGCAGCCAAATTTCAGGTTGTTGCAAGCGCTTATGGACAGCAACAGAGAAACGCTCCGCAGCAGCAGCAGCAGCAACAGCAGCAGCAGCAGCAGCAGCAGCAAGAGGAGGCGGTGTGTGCGCCTTCGGAGCAGCAGCAGGTGCAGCAGCAGGAGGACGTGGTGCTGACGCCTCCACCTCCTCCTCAGCAGCTCGTGGAGGCAATCCCGCTGCCCCTGCAGCAGCAGCAGTAGCAGCAGTGCGTGGAGGCGATGTTGCCGCCCCTGCAGCAGCAGCAGCAGCAACAGGTGGAGGCGATCCCGCCGCCCCTAGAGCAGCAGCAGCAGCAGGTGGAGGCGATTCCCCCGCCCCTGGAGCAGCAGCAGCAGCAGCAGCAGGTGGAGTCAAATGCCCCGCCCCTGGAGCAGCAGCAGCAGCAGCAGCAGCAGCAGCAGGTGGAGGCGACTCCCCCGCCACTGAAGCAGCAGCAGCAGCAGCAGCAGCAGCAGCAGCAGCAGGTGGAGGCGATTTCCCCGCCCCTATAGCAGCAGCAGCAGAACAGCAGCGGAGCATCTGACGGTGCAGCAGCAGGCCGGCGAGAGGCTGGTGGCACCCACAGCAACATGGCTGGCAGCGGCGGTGGCTGCGGTCATGCTGCAGATGGTGCTAACGGTGGTGCTGCACAGGGTGCCCGGCGCATTGTCGTGTTTGACCCAGATGAGGAGCAGTTTGAATTGCACAGCCTGAACCCAAGCAGCAGCCTCAGCAGCAGCAGCAAAGAGGAAGAGGGCAGCGAAGAAGACAAAGGCAGGGAGGACGGCGGGGAGAGTGCGGCAGGCCAGGAAAGTGTGGAAAGTGAGGAGAGTGGGATAGGAGAAGAGCCGGCAGCGCCGGCAGCACCGCCCCCGCACGAGGCGTTTGCGCCAGTCGGCAACCTGCAGCTGCAGCAGCAGCCAGCCTGCCAGCTGCAATCATACTTGCTGCAGCGGTTCGACGGTGTGCAGGTTGCAGGTGGCTACCATCATTACCTTGTTGCAGGTGAGAGTGAACCGCAAAGCGGCTGCATATGTGCCATGTGGTATGCAGAGTGGAGTGCAGGCATGGTATTGGCGGCGTGGAACATGGGTGCTGTTGCTTGATGTGTGGCCATCGGTTGATGGCAAGCACTGGCTGCTGCTCAAATGTGTCAAGCTTGTGTGCATGCGATGAGGCAATAGGATGCTTCACGGCGGTTGACTGTTTGCCGGAAACCCTTGAGCAGTGGTGCATGTGTTCTTGATGTCGCCGTACAATAACATGTGCCTGACCAGCCGTGGGTGCACGCCCACTTGCATCAAGCTTGCGGCAGCGTCGACCTTGTTGCATGGTGGGCCCCTCTAAGGTGCAGGTGGTGGGCGAGGTGTCAGTTCACCACCCAGCAAGGTGCGGGCCAGCTTGAGCTGTAGCTGCAACGTGCACTAGGTAGTGCAGATGCGATGTTGCACGCTGCGGAGCGGGAGGTGTGTCTCCCAACAGTTGTGTGACGGCGACTGGGCTGTTTGCTCCACGTCTGCTTGCTGGCTGCCGCTGCGAATGCAGCTGCTCGGTTTTGAGTACAGAAATTGAGAGCCTGCAAGTTAATTTCATCATATTACGCCGCACAAAGTGCACACGTTAATACCAAATTACCAAAGTAGGGCCACTGGCCCACCCGCAAAGGAGCCAAACAAGGCTCTTGGGGTCATGAAGAGCTTGCAACTGTCAGCACTCCAATGCACATGTGTCACACGACTGGTGGATTGGGATCATGCAGGTGGTGCACGCCTCCCAATGTGGCTGCACGTGCCGCCGTGGCAGCCGTGGACATCAAGCGAGGCGAGCCCATCATCGACTATGTGGGGGTGGTGCAGACAGAACTCAGCAGCAGGCGCAACAGCAGCGACTACCCACTGGACCAGGTGAAAGCAGCAGCAGCAGCAGCAGCGTACGCACTGCCAGCTGTAGCACAGCACAGCCACGGCAGCGCAGGCGTTGGTGGCGTCCTTGGACAGCCGAGCGAGCAGCCTGTGATGCCTGTGCTCTGCTCGTCCTCATTGTCACACCTGTGTTCTGTCAACCATGCAAGTGTCTGCACACATGCTCCTCAGAAAGCATGTCAGCCAGTCTGCGCGTCACCCCAACAGCCTTGAACACATGTGCATGTGCAGGTGCATGCACCTGCACTGATGCTGGCATGGCCAACCGTGTGCATGTCTGCATGTTTTTTTTTCGTGCATGATCTGTCCTGCTCTACTGGTCGCAGGCTTGCTGCCTGAGCCAACCGTGCGCATGTCTTCATGTTCGCTTGTGTGCATGACCTGGCATGCTGTACTTGCAGGCGTACTGCCTGGCATGCTGTACTTGCAGGCGTACTGCCTGAGCGTGCGCTGCAAGGACCTCCTGCGGGCTTACCTTCCACTTAAGCAGCATCAGTTCATGCACGACCTCGTCATTGACTCCATGGAGGTGAGTCTGCAAGCAGGAGGTGTGTGTGCCTACGTGTGATCGACAGCACTGCATGGTCTTGTAACAGAGCTGAGGACTAGTCCGCATCCTTTTGTGTAGATATGTCAAGCAACGGTGTAACAACATACTGACGCTGCAACCGGCATGCGGAATGCCGCACGCCACAGCCCAGCAACAGCAGCCGCAGGTGTGGCACCAAAGTAGCTCAGTGGTTAATGGGGGCCGACTGTGCTCTTGCGGCGGGGGTTCCCTGTTGTGTGCACAGGAGTAGGGATAATCCAGCTTCCTTACACAGCCGCACGTGTTGCACCAAAGGAGGTGCCGTGGCTGCTCGCTCCTATGTGTCACGGCTGCCGAGCCATGTGTGTAGTCAGCATGCCCAACGTTTACTCAGCAACTGACCACAGCTCCCCTTGAAGTTCTGCACTACTGGGTTGTAACCTTTCCTGCCATGGAATGTGAAGTTCTGCACTACTGGGTTGTAACCTTTCCTGCCCCGTTAAACCTTGCTCCCAGGTTAGCAACGAGGCTCGCTTCATAAACTGCAAGTGGGCGCGTGAGAAGCTGCCGGGTGGCCGGCCGCACCTCAACTGCATTGCGCGGGTGGTGTGGGTCGAGTCGCTCAAGCAGCCAGCTGTGCGCCTGTTTGCAACCAGGTGGGAGTACGTGCAGGTTTTGTGCTCATGCCGTGATCTGCGTTGTGCATTGCAATGAGGGAAGGGAAGCGGCGCTTGGCAGAACCCGGGCGCCGTCCACAAGAAATGCGCCAGCATGCTGGAAGCGGCAGCTTTGCCTTGGACCGTCCTGTCGCTGCGTCTCACTGCGACGCAAGCGTTTGCTTAGCTCACACAGCTGCCAGGTCTTCTTGCCTCGCCTTCTGCCTTCTTAACATTGGTGTGTTTCTCTTTGGCTGGCCTAGCCTTGCGCCATTGTCGGCTTCTTCTGCCTTGGTCCCTTGCTTGCATCCGTGCTTGCAGAATGGTGTTGCCATGAAGCATGCTGGTTCACACGCATGTTTTGATCAAACTCTGCATGTTGTGCATGCCATGCTGCAGGTGCATCAAGGCTGGTGAGGAGATAGTGGCGGACTATGGCCCCGACTACTGGGTGGCAATGGGCCGCTCCTTGCAGGTGGACACACGCTATAGACATCTACACGCTGCTGCACCAACAAAGTTGGCTCGTTGTGATGTACTGCACGGACATTGCAGCCGCGTAAGATGGATACAGACACAGCTGTGCTGCGTCAGCATCTTCTGCTAGCGTGCTCATCTTGTTGTTAATGCAATCGCTGTTGCTCATGCTTGGCATATTCGTGCCTGCATATCGCTGCTGCTTCAAATGCACTTCAATACTGACCTGGCTTCTGCAGGTGCTTCAGAAGGACTACGCAGAGGCGGCGCTGCTGCGGCAGGAGCAGTTGCTGCGGCTGCTGCGGGCAGCTGCTGCTGAGGGCCGGCTGCCAGCAGCTGCGGTGGAGGCAGCTGCTGCATTCACGCCCAACCTAGATGGCATTGTGACGTTTGCAGCTTTATGTCCCGGAGTGCAGCAACAAAGCCGTTGCAGTGCCGGTGAATTGTGTAAGGGCCTTGCTTCGGCGCAATGCAAGGTTACTTGGTGTGTGGTGTCCAAGCACCAGTGTGTGTGCCGCGTTCTGGTTGGCTTCAGTGCACTTTGGCGTCACATGCTTAGCTCGCAGAGGGAACATGGGAATAGATTGGCTGCAGTTGTGTGCATTAGGTCTGCATTTCATCAGGCTAATTCACTCCAGTTGGTCACATCACTCTCTGCAGCATGTAAACGCGTGTCTCGGACAAGTGGTCATAGAAGGCAGCCCAGCTCATGTCCGTGCGGGTGTTGGGGACGTGCCATGCACAAGTGCAGTGCTGCACTACTCTAGACCTTGTACCATAGCAGTCGGCGCCGACTTGACTGGTCAACTGAGTCAAGCCCGATTGATGATGTACAGTTTGCATTAAGACGCCATAACCAACACCGATGATGGTACCATGTAAATTTGTGGTCTTTTTGTACTTCAGCTGTCGCTTGTTCGTGCATGTAGGAGGGCAGGCTGTAACGCAAAGTTTGCCTAGAACTGCTGTTCAGAAGTGACTTACATCATGTATAGAGTCCTCAGGTTGGAGGCCATTGGTTGGGCCAGGCGCCCTGTGACTCACATGCGATGTCGCACTATCAGAGTATGAGGTGGCAGTTTGAACAGGCGCCCTGCCACTGTGACAGCTGGTGTGAAGATGCAGTGCACTCAGTGGCTGTGTAAATGATCCGGCTATGGCGCATGCTGTGCTCCCAAGTGACACAAGTGCCTCAGAGACAGAATCTCCAGAACTTGTTGAGGCTTCGGATTAGCTGGTTGGATTATTACTCCTTGGCTGTTGTGGGACCCCATGAGCCTTTTTTTTGCTCCTTAGTGGGTGGGCCTGTGGCCCTACTTTGGAATTTGTGATTAAGTATTTGGTATGTCAGCAGCTGCATCAGCAGGAGCTGGAGTTCTGCGAATTGTGTTGGTGGCTCATCAGTTGTAGTACAAAAGAGCTGAAGGCCATCAGTGCTCGCTCCCCGCTATCATGGCCACAAGCAGCACTGACCAGGTTTCCTTTTGAGTGCAGGTAGTACTGGAGGAACTAGCACGGAGTAGAAGCAGATATCTGAGGTTCAAAAAGATTCAGCCTTGGTGGCGGAGGCCCCATTCTAGCATGTGAGTTTCGCAATTGCTGCAGTGTTCTTTGCAAAGTGCGTTTTCAACTGCTGCAGCCCTTTACACAGTTGATGGCCCCCGCCTCCACAGGACCTCAAGCAGCCGGCCAGATGGGCGCATGCCTTGAGCTTACAACTTGAGGTTGGAGTGCGCGTTTAAGCTCGGCCGAGCCTGCCAACTGCGAGTCAATAGCCGCATGATGGTTGGTTTGACAGGTTGCTGCGTTGGCGCCACACTCAAACCTACCACCGTCACAGCAGGGGCGCTGTCACAGCGCAGCACAGCGGCATCGTGCTTGCTGCACTTGCGGTATGCTGTAGCAGCATGCAGCATCATGGTGCAGCGCTATGCCTCGTGCGCTGTGCCTCTGCGCTGGGTTATACTAGGACTAAAGTGCTCCTCTTCTTGACTAGGACTACTAGTAATGCCATTGTTGAGCTTAGCATAAGCTTGCGGGGCTGATGCCTGAGGTCAGGTGTGAATCCTGAAGATTCACACATTGTATTGTGCCATTTTGTGTTGAACCCTGGCCCATGTGCACACATATGCCACAGTGCAAGCTTAGACAAGACGGCTGCCGACCAACTTACTACACGTAGTACACAACAACGGCACAACACCTGGTGTTACTGGATGTCACTGAATGCTGCACTCTGTGAACTTTGCCTTTGTCAGCTTCTTCTTTAGCTTTGTTGCCACACTCTTCTTGCCTCGCTGCACACTGGGATGCAGCTGTACGCTTGCAGGAAGCTGCTTGCGGCCAAAGTCTCCGCCACTGCTGCTGTCAATCTCGCCAGCTGAGCTACTGTACACCTTGCGATGCTGCTGCTCCCCAACGTTTGGCAGCGTGATGGTAGCTGTGACACTTGGATTGTGGTAGCTGCTGCCTACCGCTGGTTTGCTAATGTCGCCTGCTGCTGCTGCTCCCGCTTCTAAGACAGACATGGCTGGTCCTTGCTGCAGGTGCCCGCTGTTGAGCTTGCGGTCATGCAGCTCAGCCAGGTACGTAAACACTGCAGGTGCAGGTGCAGGGTTGCGTGACAACACATGCAGTGAGCTGATGCAAGCCTTGTGTGCCACATCAGGACCGCTTGAGCGTATGGGTCAGGTAGGTGTACCAGCTTAGAGATGCTCCAGAGGTAGTCTCCCGCGGCGATCGCGCCCACACACTCATGTTGCGTGAGACAGCCTGCTGCCTTTTCCAGCCAATCAGCTGGTGTACGACTCCCGCTGCAGTTCGGCTCACCCTCCGTGACGTTGAGGTCCTCCTTCACGCAGGTCCTGTAGAACTTGAGGCCCAGCCGGCGCGCCATCGCTTCTGCTTCCTTATGTGACACCACAGCCTGGCATGAAAAGCAACACAGCAGGCCGGCAGGCCGGCAGGTGTTGCTACTGGTACTGCCAGCCACACCAACGTGGTGTGTTTTGGAGCGCAGGGCCAGACTGTTGGTGAGCCGCTGCCTCGGCCTTCCTCACTGTACACCCCTCGGCCTGGCCCAACAGCAACAGGAGCAGACTGCAAGACAGGCAGCTTGGCGGCATGCCGCATGCTGTGATTGGGATTATCACCAGCACGCCTGACAGACCGGCCGTAAAGACGGCCAGCGGTGCCAGCAGCTGCTGATGAAGGTTTGCCGAGCTTCTAGCTGCACCATCACATTGCTCAGCACTGGCCCGTGCTGCTGCAGGCTCGCTCCAGCATTATGCACAATGATTGGCATCACGCAATCAAGCAGGCCCCGCTTGTTGACCACCAGCACATACGACCCGTTGGCGCACCGCTGTGCACTTCCGCCCAGCATGCAGTGCCATACACATGGTGTCCGTGCACTACTCCGCTGTGGGTGGCGCACGCTCTAACCTTGCCAATCAGGTCGACCTTGTTCTGCACCAGCACCATGGCTATGCCGGGGCACTGCTCCAAAATCTTGGCTCGCCAGCCGGGCAGCGCGTCAAAGCTGGCGCGGTCCGTGGTGGAGAAGGCCAGCACGGCAGCACCAGCGCCTGCACGTCAAGCGGCCACATGGCAGGCATGCCATCAGCATTCAAAAGTGGTGAATACCTGTGTTGCAGTACCTTATCGTAGTGCCGCGAGGAATTGTTCTGCAGTGGCGTAGAAAAGCGCAGTTGCCTGACTCAAGGCAACGAATGCTCTTGCTCAGCACTGCTGGGTGCTGAAGTTGCCAGGTGCATGCATTCAGCCGCCGCACAAGCTGCAATACTGAACGGTACAGCCAGCCCGCAAGTTGGGCGACGCCTAAACTGCACAGCAGATTGAAGCCTTTCAACAGCACATCACTCAACTGTATGATGCCTGTTCTGGCTGCTGCAACTGCCTGCTGCACTGTGGTGTGCATGCTGGCACACGACGCATGTCTTGCTCCAGGGACACATGCTGGCAGCAGGTGCACCGTTCCTGCAAGCATCTCTCCAAGCGAGCGGCTGCCATCGCTTTTGTATTGACTGCTGAGTGAAGCTAGTGCAATCTGCCCACCTCTGTAGTAGGTCTTTGTGATTGAGTCAAACTCCTCCTGTCCCGCAGTGTCCCAGAGGTACAGCTGCACATCCTGGCCGATGGATGGGATGTACAGCTGCTTCTCCAGGAAGTCAACGCCTATTGTTTTCTTGTAGTCGTCTGTGAAGATGCCCCTGTTAAGTAAGCGACATGTTTGAAAGCAGTTGCTGGTTGCTTTGCAACTGAGCATGCTGAGCTCCAGCTGGCAGCCGCTTTCGGAACGCCAAACGCTTCCCTACATCATGATGAGAAGCAGCCGGCATGTGGAATGCAACACCGTTGCGGGTCTTCTGCAAGAGCCGCCTGTGTGCTCAGCACATGTTGGTCGACATTTAGAAGCAGTGCACATGCTGACATGCTGCTGCATCATTGCTGCTGCTGGGAGGCTGTGCAGCTAACCATGTCTCGCATGCTTCATGTGGCGGTGCTTCAGTGGTGCTTTGGTTGTATACGCACTTGCAAAACCTCTTGATCATTGACGTCTTGCCCACTCCACCATTGCCAACAACCACAACCTTGATTTCACGCTGTCAGCAGGCAGGCAGTACCCGCCATGCAGAGTCAGCATGGCAGTCAACCAGCTGGAACTTTGCACCTGCAGCCTGTCATTCGTTCAAGAAACACGGACCTCAAAGTCTTCCATTGCAAGGCCAAGCAATGGTTGGGCTTGCTAGGCTGCTGTTGAGTAAGCAGTGTGATGCAGATTGATGATGGTCAGGCCTCAACAGCTTGCACTGGCTGTACAGTACTTTTAGGAACCCGCAGCAATCAAGAGGGCTGCAGAACAGGGTGACTGCAGTTGCTGAGTTCACTGTGCCTGTTTACATGTTCGCTGGCCTGACACCACTCGGCTGTGTCAACGGTGTTGTTTGAGCTGGCACATGTGACACAAACCTTAAGCTCTCAGCCATTGCACCGACTAGCTCGCATCAACGACGCACGTTGAAATGGGTTGGGTTTGTTTAAGTATTCATACTGTTCTTATTCTGTGGAACCCACTGCTGTGTCCCGGAACTTGGAGCAACAACAGCTCACCGATCGCATAGGGCTTGGCACAGGATGTCAGACGTCATCGTCATTGACGACGAGCCAGCACCTGCACGAGCCAGGAAGCCGAGGCGGGCAGCTGCCAAGCCCATTGTGATTGATGTTAGTGATGAACAGGAGGCCTACACTCCACCCCCAAAAGGTATGTTGCTTCACGTCTGCAGTTCCCATCAGCACCCATGATGTATTGCACAGCACTGGGTTGCATGTAATGCAGCACTGCACCGTCCTGCAGGCCAGGAAGCAGAAGCAGCAGCACACAAAGCAGCAGTCCGCAGCAGAATGCCTGCTGGACTACAACTTTGATGACGAGGAGCAACCCAAGAAGCGCCAAAAGAAACAGCAGCAGCAGGAGAAGGAGCCAAAGCAGCCAAAGCCCAAGAAGCAGAAGAAAGAGCCAGAGGAGAAGCGCACAGATGAGCAGGGCAGGACGGTGCGCTACGCACAGGCGCCAAGCCAGAAGATTACGAGCGCATCCAGCGTGCGCTGCCAGGTACGCATGCTGGACCTGTACAAGCTGGCAGCTGTGTTGCATCACGAACCCTGCTTGCAGCTGCCCAGAAATGCATGCCCCAGGGGAGCATGCCAGGCAAACATCAGCACACCGCTGCGTCAGCCGCTGCACATGCACGCTCGTGTGTAGCAGAGGGCCTTTGAAGGGCTGCATTGCAGCTGTTCCTGCGCATATGCAGTGCACGGCACGAGTGCTGCCATGCAGGCACCTGCATGCCGCAGCTTGCCTGCGTGTGCCTCCTAAGCTGCTTGTGCATGCGGCACACAGCGGTCGCGTGACCAGTCATGCATGCTGTCATGCATGCCAGTCATGCATGCTGTCATGCATGCTGTCATGCATGCTGCTGAGAATCTGCACCCCACCGCGTGCCCACCCCTGAAGCATCTGAACAATACTTCAACATGCGTGTGGCTGCATTAGCCTCATGC
>JACERP010001151.1:0-26840 GCA_014080715.1 Scenedesmus sp. NREL 46B-D3 | reverse complement strand
GCATGCTGTGGCGGCTGGGTCATCACCATCAGCAGCAGCAGCAGCAGCAGCAGCAGCAGCAGCACCAGCTCCAATGACTGTGGCAGGAGCAGCATCTCAGTTGCTGGAGGCACCATGCAAGCGCGGCAGGCCACCTAAGCAAGCATCATCTATCGTCACCACCACTGCTGTTGCTGCTGCTCCCAGCTCTGCTATTGCTGCAGAATCAGCCATGGCGCTCCCGAGTTCACCTCTGTCAACGGCAGCCAGCAGCAGCAGAAGCAGCAGCAGCAGCAGCAGCAGCAGCAATATGAAGCCGAGGATGCGGCGGCGGCCTAATGATGCAGCTGCTTCTGCTGCTGCTGCTGCTGCTGCTGCTGCTGCTGCTGCAGCTGACGCAACAAACGACGCTGACAAAACAGCAGGCAGTGAGCAGCAGCAGCAGCAGCAGTTGTCGCCAATGCGAGGCTTGGATGCTAGTACGTTGGCTGCAGCAGCAGCGGCAGCAGCACCTGCATACCACAGCAGCAGGAGGAGCAGCAGCAACAGCAGCAGCAGGAGGACCAGGATTCACAAATGACTGGCAGCAGCAGCAGCAGCAGCAGCAGCAGCAGCAGTGCCGGCAGTGCTGCAGCTGACCCGTCTTGGCAAGCATGGGAGGGCTCAGACAGCTCGCCCCGGGCTCAGGCTCGCTTGAACCCCACAGGGACTCTGTGTGGGAGGGCGACAGCGTCAGCAGCGACTGGGCCTCACTGCTGCAGGACAGGCAGCGCCTGGAGCACGCCTGGAGCACGCCCGCTGCTGCCTGGTCAGCACTGAACACTGCAGCTGCGGACGTCTCAGACGAGGCAGCTGGCGATGCTGCCGCCGCTGCTCCTGCTGCTGATGGTGGGTCAGAAGGCTCTGCTGAGCAACCAGGCGGCGGCAAGCAGCAGCAGGGTGATGTGCAGCACACCGGCGGCCGCTACCCCAACGGCTTCAGCGTCACCAGCTCTGTTGAGGGCAGGTCGGGCAACAATGGCATCACTGGCATCACTGGCATCACTGGCTTCAATGGGCAGGTGCCGCTGGGGCTGGGGGCGCTGCCCCCACTCAACCTGCCGCAGCCTATACAGCAGCAGCAGCAGCAGCCGCCAGCTAGCAGCCCGCAGTCACCGATGCAGCCGCCTGACGGCAGCAGTGGTGTCCCTCCTGCTGACGTGCCCGGCAGCCCCGGCTACAGCAGCTACAAGGGGTCCAGGCCGCTGCCGGACCCTCAGCCGCTGGAGCCCAGCCCCCTGGAGCCGCCCAGCCCCGCGCTGCTGCCGCACCCGGAGCTGCGCGAGGCGGCGTCACACCTGGACAGCGAGCGGCAGCGCAGGCTGCTGCGCAGGCAGCAGCTGCTGGGGCAGTTCACGCAGGTGAGGCTGGGGGCTGTGGCATGGTGGGGTGGGGCTGCTCCTGCTGGGTGTGAGAAGCTGATGGGGCTGTGCCTGATGGGCCGAGGAGTCTGGCTGGCTAGGGGCGTCGGCAAGTGTGCTTGCACTGCACGTTTGGCTGGACACTGAGCCAGTTGGAGAGGGGAAATGATGGCTGCTGCTGGTTCAAGTGAATGAGGCACTGCAGGTCATGTAGCAGTTTGTTGATGCTGTACATGCTGACCGCCTGACCTCACCAAGAGTATCAACACGGCGCTGCTCCAAATTCAATTTCATCTGCATCCCATAATGAGGTATTGAATTTTGGATTTGCGAAGCCCAGCAAGCTGGCGGCGTGTTGAGCCATGTGTGTCACTGGCTGAACAGTGCTGATGCCGCTGCCTGCTGGTACCGCTGGACTGCTGGCCTTGTGCTGCGGCGCCGCTGTCCACCGGGGTGCAGATGATCAGCTTCAGTGAGGAGAGGCTCGGGTCGCCAGATGTGGCTGCGATGCTGCAGCTGGCGCATCTGTTGGACGAGCATCCGCGCCTGCAGCAGATGCTGCTAGATGATCCTGCGGTGAGCTGCAGTGTGTGTGATGTGTCGAGGGAACTCGTAGGGTATGCAGGTTTCAGTCCATGTCACTGCTCATGCTTGCCAGGCTGCTTGTCAAGCCGCTTGCCAGCGCAAGTGTAGACACCGTGTCCTACGACACCGTACTGACTCATATACTAAGGCACCCCTATTGCCTTAAGATCACAGTTTATGTCTTATGATTCGATTTCTATAATGAATTCTGGCGGCCTGTGCATTGCGATCAGGGTACAAGAAAATGGAGATTTCAAACTCGCGGTAGCGGCGCCAAAACGGTTTGCCTGCTTGCAGAGGCTGTACACACTGCAACCAAACAGTGCTGGAAGTACATAACAATATCTAGCGCGATCAGCAGCAAATAGAGCCTGTTCTGGCCAAAAACTCCTTGCAACATGAGCGCGTGCCTATTGATTAGAGCAGCCCGGCAGGGCGAAACGCCACAAGTGCATTTAATTAAAAACGCTCAAACTCCTGCCTCGACATGCCTTATCAGTAGAGTCGCCTTACTATATGAGTCAGTACGGTATTGCTTGGCTTGCAGCAATTGGTGCAACTGGTCATGTGGTGGGAAGTGAGCAGATCGTTGCATCAACACATAGTCATGTATCATCATCATTAAGCTCGCTTGTGCTGTGTGTACCTGCTGCTGCCCCGGTTGCTGTTGCTCGCAGGTTTTGCTGAGGGACACAATGGCAGTTCATGAGGCTGAGCGGTACTTGCCTCACCTGAAGCAGATGCAGCAAGAGTTGATACAAGAGATTGCAGCTGATGCCGCGGTTGCAGCAGCCGACGCAGCAGCAGCAGCAGCAGCAGCAGCAGCTACCATTGCTGCTATTGGCCCGGGCTACCCTCCTGGTGATACTGCTGCCCATCTTCCTGGCAGCTCAGCTGGCAGTAGTGCAGTTGGCGGGGCAGCTGGATTTGACAGCGGTGCAGCTGGCACCTCTGATGCTGTATTTGGCAGCAATGCTCACCTGACAGGTATGAGCGATGCCGACCTGGAAGGTGATGGAGGCACCGCTGACTCGGCAATTGACACAAGTGGGGATGATGGGGCACCCACCATCATCGCCAGCCCTGCATGCGAGGACTCTGCTGAGGTGGCAGCTGCTGACACGGCAGTTGCCAAGGATGCTGACCTGGCAGTAGCGGCTGATGCTGACCTGGCGCGCAGGTCAGCCAGTGAGAGCCTGGGTGAGCTGCTGGGCATGCTGCCTGAGCTGCAGCAGCTAACTGCTGAGGCGGAGGCGGCAGCACAGGCACTTGCACAAGGGCAGGCGCTGCTGCTGCCATTGCAGCAGGACAATGTTGTTGAGTGATGACAGAGGGTGGGTTGCGGCTTTGCATGTCATGGTGCATGCCCCTGGTGGGCCGTAGGACACGCGCCAGCAGGATTGCCACGCCAGCTTGACTCAGTGGAGGCTTTTTTGGTGTTGGCAGTGGTCACTGCGGCGGGGCCTGCTGGCATGGTGTGCTTGTTTGCAGCATGGGCTTCGCACTTGCAGAGCAGGATTGCAGACTACCAGCATGTTACCAGAAGTTGGTATCACATCTGCATGCCATTCACAGCTGCTGGTTGCTGCTGTATGCACCAGCAGCGCTTTTGCATACAACGCATGCCGGCCAAATTTGCAAATTTGCAACTCATGCCGGGTTGCAGTAAATGGATGGTACTACTAAGCACAGTGGGCCACAGGCCTGCGGCGCTAGCTTGGCTAGCTGGCAGCCATCTTTTTCCTCTGCTGCTGTTGTGCCTTGTTTGTGCAAAGCGCACGCAGGTCTTTAGTTTCGCCATGAACCTGTAACGCCTCGTTGGTACGAGAAGTTGGGCGTTCTCCTCTTGATCAAGACCCGTCTCCATCATATTCGATACTGGGAAGTTCCCAGGAACTCGAGCGAAACCAGCATATGATGCTGTCAGTGAGCCTGAGCGCAACAGCGCAGCGCTCAAGGGTTGATTGCAGGACATGTAGAAACCCCGGCTTGAGTGAACCCCTGAAATGTTTAAGGGTCGCAGGAGCATGCGTGAAAGCTGTGATGCTGTGGGCATCATAGACTGATGTTGGAAGCAACACACTCACTGAACGACTGGGTGACTTTGTTTTGCTCTTTGCCCGATGAGTATGTCATTGGCTCCCCTAACGGACGAAGTTACCCATGTAACTTCCAAAATGTGAAAATGTGAGCTAGGAGAGCCTCTCCGGGGTTCAGCTTCACCTGGCCAAGCTTCCCTGCCAGAGTCCTCTGCCAGTGGCTCGTACAAGTATTGCATGGTGCACCTACACTTGAGCAGCATTGATGACAGACATGGTTGTCTTCCAACTTCCCAGCCGAGTGTCATGTCTCTTGCACAACGTGTTCTGCCTATGGTATGTTCAGCCTCACTGCGCCGCAGACCATACCAGCAGAGATCTCTGCATGCCACATGTTTTTGACCTTAACACATGACGAACTGTGATGTACATAGTATGCATGCATAGCGGACACTATGATCACGAGTCAGGGCTCGTTGAAACCTCTGCTGGCAACAGCTCCAGCCGCAGCCTGCAGCAGACCATGCATCAGCAAACGCATATGTGTGCGTGCCACTGGCTATGGTATGATACAGTGGTATGATACAGTCACAAACTGTACAAATTGGTGTATGCAATGACATGTACATGTATTTACATGTCATTGGTGCATGCACCAACTAGATAGCTGCTTAATGTGACCTGACTCAAAATCTTCCTTCGTCCATGTCAACTTCACCTTGAAGGTCACAGCCCTGCATGCAAAGCGCAGTACTGCACAGGCACACTGCATGCCTGCCAGGCACTTCCACACTGCTCACTGGCACCCCGCAGCTGTCAAGCTGCTACAGCCACTGCCAGAGTTTGGCACTGCTTGAGGATGATGTTTCCAAGGTCTCGGACCCCTGTCATGGCACCACATGTTCCTCACGCTGGCTCGGCTGCCTGCTTGGAGCCGCCGCTTCAGCGCTACCCTGTCGCACAGAATTATCGTCTGCTTGCTTGCCACACTCCCCACAGGGCACAGGGCTGCGCGCCCAGGCCTGCACACTGCGTCCGGCGCCCCTCACTGCATCAAGCACCTCCCGCCATTCCACGTGCCGCACCAGCTGCCACAGCACGGAGCAAATGTATACCACATTCACAAGCACCAGCACTGCACCCATGACCAGGCCGTATGCTGCTGAGGGCTGCACCTCTGAGTTCACAGGACGGCTGGCCAACTGGAAGGTCAGACCAACATAGCTGGTCAGCAGCAAGCACTGCAGCCCACGCAACATGGCTTGCCCTGCCGGCCGGTATGCGTAAGGTCTCAGAGCCATCAGCAGGTACAGCTGAGTGCCGAATGCAGCTGTCATAACAACAGACTGATACAGCGCACCCATGTTGACACCAAAGGCATGGATGGTCACAAGCACTGTGGTCTGGCACACCACCACAGCCTCCCACCAGCAACGCGCATCGCTGTACGAGCGCGTGAGAAACCCCCAGTGCCGCCTGAACTTGGCGTCATCCAAATGCTTGCGATTTGACACGGTGATGAATACAATGGCTGCTGGCAGGCCAATGCACAGCAGCACTGCAAGAGGCAGCCCCAGCCCAAGTGACAGTGCTCTGTGCCAGCCAGGCTCAAAGCACACCACGCTCACATCATACACCCAAAACGCACCGACTGCAGCTGCGGTGTGGGGCGCGTCAACAGGCCGGTCGAGCGGCACACAAGCAAAGAACCCAAACACCGTCCTTAAAACACCTGGAAAGAAGAAGAACACAATCACCATGGCATTGCTGCCCAGTTGATCTGCCGTGCTAACAGCTGCAATGCTGGGCGTGCTCGTTGCTCTGAACACAGTTGCCTCTAGCAGCAGCAGCACGGTCAGCATCACAACAGGCATGCTGATGTAGAACACAACGCGCTGGACAGCTACTGGCACGCCAACACTGGCAGACAGCAAGCAGTCGATGGATACAGTCTCAGGGTTTGAAGGCGCCCAAACCCAGCCCAAGATCTGCATAGGATACGAGATGCTCGGTGGCCAGTCGATGTTGATTGAAGCAACAAGCAGCATCCACTGCGAGTACAACACCAGGCACCTCAGCAGCACCGCCACATGCTGCTTGTCCCCACCCGCCTGAGGCTGCGCATTCTCAGCCAGTGTGAAGTGGCACAGCAACTTGATGAACGCCAACAGAACAACACCCCCAGCCACATACAGCCCGATGATTGCCGCGCGGCCCAGGCAGGCCCTGCAGTGGAAGGGCTTGGTGGCCCCAAATCCGTCTGCACAAGCACCGCACACATGGCCGCTGTGTGCTGGGCTGCACTGCAGGCTGGTGTAGCTGGTGCTGAGCCTGCACGCTGCATCCTGGCTGCACGCACGCAAGGCGTCCCTGTCGCCATGGCATGCTGCTGGGTGGGGGCACCTGCAGCAGCACGACACACACAGCACGCCTGGCCACCGAAGCTGTTGTTGAGCAGGCTGCTTTCAACATGTGTGTGTAGCAGCACATGTGCACTAATACTCATGTGCAGCACCTCAGCATGTACAGTCATGTGTGCTTCAGCAACTTCCGCATGCCACAAGCAGGTCGCCTCTCAGCCACTGCCTCTGCAGCACTGCCACTGATGTATATGTAGCAAAAGTTGCTCGCCTGTGCATCTGCGCTGAGGTCGCTGCACTCTGCCACCTTCCAGGCAGTGGCAACATGGCTGAACCGCCCGGGCACTCAGCGCCAGCAGGGCAAGGGCTGCACAGGGCCTGGCTGGGGTCCAGGCTGTAGAAGCCAGGCATGCACGCCTCGCAGGTGTCAGGGATGGGCGACACCTCACCCGGCACGCAGCCGCGCACTTGCAGGCTGAAGTTGACCGGCGGGACGTGTGCATGCTCGGGCAGTGCGACAGACACGACGTAGCGCCCAGGCGGCCTCCGCATTTGCAGGAACAGGTAGACAGCGCCCGCTGCATCTGACGTGTTGGCGCCAAGTGCCTGAAAGCCCTCCATAGAGGCTGCAACAAGCACTCCGGGTGCGGGCAAGTCCAGTGCACCAGACACCTCCATACGCAATGCTACAACTCCATCCTCTGCAGCAGCACGACTCACGTAGCCGTGCATTGACAAGTTGGATAGCAGCACCAATCTTGCGGGCTCTGCAGCCAAGTCAGGGCCGTTGCTTGCCGAATTGCTCACCAGGCCTGCCACAACCTTGGACACATTAGACAGGGACGCATCGGGTGCTACTGATACACCGCCACCTGTGTATGCTGTGTTGAGCCTGATGAAGCTGTTGCTGACAGCCATGTTTGACCTGCCAGCCAAGTGTACACCCCCGCCTGCGCCAGCAGCACGATTCAGCTGCATTGTGCTGTTAGTCAACAAGATACGGGCATCATCCACAGCAGCAGCGCCACCACCGCCTCCTGGTACAGCGATGTTGTGTTTGATAGACCCATTGAAAATAACTACCTGCAGTACCAGACACAGTGTTGTCTCAGCATTGCTGTTGCCAGCCGTGTACTGTACTTTGATTGCAGGACAGCTGACGATGCAAATCATGCGGGGCCCATGAAGGAGATTCACATGTCGACAGTGTGGCATGACTCAAGCTAGCTTGCAACGAATTCAACAGTTGCACTATATGCAGGCAGCCTTTGACTGGCCAGACTCGAGCTGGGCCCGCACTCACCGATGATGCGCCTGCAGCCAGCAGGCCTCCTCCCAACGACTGGGCTGTGTTAGCCCGCAGTGATGTGTGGTTCAGCGTGACAATGCCACTGCCGCCAGCCCAGAGCCCTCCACCCCTACGTCACAACAGGCAGCAATGATCGGTCATTGTGGCAGGCATACTACTCTACCATGTTACGCGGCACAGCCATTGCATGGCAAGCAACATGCGCGCGCGGCTGACACGTAAGAAGTGTTGAAAGTTGATCAGGGATCTGCAGTGTACTGCAGCCCACACAGTTCAAAGCAAAATCAGCTGCAAGGCAACAGGCACCAGCCTGGGTTGCACATCATCAGGCCCCTCATCCTCTGCCTTGCCCAGCTAGGAAATAGCTGCAGCTACTGGCAATGACTGCTGAAGTCACACCTGTTTGCACTGTTGTTGACCACGCTGCAGCTGGTGAGATTGACCTGCAGCGCATCAACAACCTTGCAGCGTGAGGCGATCGCCTGGCGACAGCTATGCCTACAAACAGCAAGGTGTGCTGCACAGCATGCTTGCAGCGCCTGCAGCACCGTGATCGATCAGAATGATATCATTCTGCAGTGCCAGCGCATTCTCCCCAACAGAAACTGCACTGTCTTCTGTGCTGGAGGCTGCGCAAATCACTGTTCGTGCTACGGCTGTGCTTTTTGTGTGAGTGTCAAGCAGCGGTACCACCGGTGGTGTGGTCCTGCTGAGTCAGCAGCAACTCGCCTGAGGGGGGCACCCAGCGTCTTCACTGACAGCGCCCCCCACTGTCAACAGCCCTGTTGCCACTGAGTGTGGAGTTGATGATGCACAGGAACTGAAACAAGAGGGAGGGGCAACAATTGCATTGCTGAGCAGAGCATCCAGGCACGGTTGAGGCTGCAAGTTTGTACAAAGTGATGTAGTGCTTGTAACGAGCAGCGACAAGTTGCTGGCGACAGTGGTGTGTGCAGTTCCAAGCACACTACCAATGCATGATGCTGCTATTTGACTTGAACAACATTTATCATGCCAGCACATGAGTGAAGTTTTTTCACGACCTGCACGTGGCACGTGAAGCAAAATGAGCTGATTCTTATGTCAGGAACAACCGGATGGCACCTGGCTGGCATCAGTTCATCCGTTAACAACTGTGGGCCACTCACACCACCAGCATGAGGCAGCAGCTGCTGCTAAGCATAATGTCCACTGCTAATCACCTGGCTGCTTTCCATGTGGACGCATCCGCCGTCAACCTGAACCGAGTTTCCTGAGCAGACTGTGCCAGTGACTGTGGCTGATGCTGTGTCGTACAGCGCCATCGCTCCGCCCCGAGTCGCCTGGTTGAGGTCCAGTGTGGTGGCAGTGACGTTGAACGTGCTGTTCAACCGAGCGTAGATGGCCCCAGCCGAGTCATCGGCCTCATTGGCTGTGAAGCTGCAGTTGGTGATGTTGGCATGCCCCTGGTCCTGCAGATCTATTGCGCCACCACGAACGGCGCTATTCTTGCGGAAGGCGCAGGCTGCCAAAGTTGCCTGCGGGCAGGCACAGGAACTTTCAGCACAATATAAGGTCCTCACGGATTACGTTACAGAAGCATGCCCTCATGCATTAATACCAAATACTGCTTGCAAGTCATATACCATATTGAGCGTTACAGCCACCGCGATAAAACAATGTGGCCCATGAAGCTGGCAGCACGACTGAAAGCATGTGCGTGTAAGAAAGCACAGCTGTTCAGGGCAGCAGCCTGCCGAGCGTTTCAGGGTTGCATGTAACAGGCAGTACCTTGCTGTTGCCCCTCACTGACATGGCAGCACCTTCTGTTGCCTGGTTGCCCTCAAAAACACCTCCAGTCACGCTAGCCTGCACACATGTGCACAGGACCCCGATGTAACATACAAAATCAGCAATGGTGTTTGTTCCTCACATAGTTTTTAGGTGCTGTTGTCCCCATGATATGCCAGGCAGAGTGAGGACCAGCAACAGTATGCTGTACCAAAACTGAAACAACATACACATTTCTACTAAGCAGTCTATGCAAACTAGCTAGGTGCATGCTGCAGTTGCTCATACAGGGGTTATACGCGGGACAGCTGCTGTCCACATCCTAAGCCATGCACAATGACATTTGAAAATGCCGCACGCCACCTACATATGCATTGCCAGCCACAGCTACCGCACTGAAACTGTTTGCCACGTTGCCAGTGAAGTTGCTGGAGGTGATGTTGTGTGCGCAACAGCAGCATGCGCATCTGCTGTTATATAAGAGCAAGCTCCTGCTGCAAGGTGTTGCATCAACAGCGTCAGTTGTTTGAGTTGCGTGCTCACCTTGCCATTGTTGACTGAGGCCACACCAGCACCATAACCTGTTGCATTGTTTTGCTCAAACGCACATGCAGTGACATAAACCTGCACAGACATCCAACTAAGAATGGTTGGGCACAGCGCCTGCTGCTCAAGCTGCTAGCAGCGCTGTTCACATGAACTAGACAACTGTGTGACAAGCACGACGTGCTGAAGAACACTGCTATATGAGCAGCTTGAGACAAGCATCATGTTGTATGCAAAATTGTCTTACTATAGATTGTCCCAACAGATGATGTGCTGGGTCTGCGCACGGCAACGAGACAGCCAATGCAGAGCTGTTGACCTCAAAGCTGCAGACAGGCAGCGCAGCTGCGTCCCCACCTGTGCAGTGCTCCACACGCCCAGGCCACCTCCATTGCCTGCTGTGTTGCCAATGAAGCTGCTCCCATCTATGTGGACCTGCAGCAGCAGCAGCAGCAAACGCAACAGCAAGCCCCTTTGTGCCAACATACACATTGCCAGCAATCGTTGAGTCCTTGAGCTGCTGGCGCTCAGTAGTGGCTCCTGTGGCAGCCTAGACAACCCACAGTCTGCTGATCCACAGAACAGTTTATTTGGCAACTTACCAGTGCATTGTGTGGTCAGACAATGTTGAGAAGACTTCAACAAGGCACAAGGCTTACCCTGGTGTTGTCGTATGCACCCACACCACCATCAGACTCCGATGCATTGTTGCCCTTGAATGAACATTGTGTGATGTTGGCCTGCAAGCCATCACATGCAAAGACAACATGGTGACTAGACCCAAGTGTAAAGGATTTCTCAGCAGTGTGATAAATTATTGCCAGCAACACGCAGGTTAAACCAGCATTGCACGAAAGTATTAGTCTGAGCCGTCTGCAATCAGTAGACAGCAAAATCAAGGTACTATTGTGGTGTCAAGCGTTGCGGGAAACATAGCACTGCTGCAACTATCCACCATCCATGCAATAACCACACAACATCATCCGCAAGTGCTTGCTCATGGTACTTGCAACTACCAGCTGTTTCAGGGTTGACAGCCTCTTGCCTTGCTGTGTTGCCACATGGCTATGCCTGAACCATACTTGCTGGCTCTGTTGCCCTCAAAAAGACACGAACTGAAATAGGCCTGCAGACCGGACAGACAAAGGGCATTTCAATGCCTTTCGCGGTGTGATGGCAGAGCTGTTGTCACCCATACATTGACAGACAGGTGCTGATGATCACCTTTTCAATCCTGGCGAGCTCAAATAGCCTGTCAAGAGCACTGTGCGTTAGTGCTGCCACCACATGTATGAAAGTTTCTCCCCAGTATTGCCACCACATGCATCACCATTCCTCCCCAGTACTGCCACCACATGCACAGGCATGCATGACAGTGCATGTAATGTGCTGATTATGCTGTGCTGCGCCAGCAGTCATCACACACGGTGATCACCACGGTGTTCCCCCCCAGATATGAATCGTTGCGCACAGCGCCTGCTGCTCAAGCTGCTAGCAGCGCTGTCTGCAAGCTACACGCCTGTGTGACAAGCACAAAGTGCTGAAGATCACTGCTGTATGAGCATCTTTGGACAAGCGTCTTGTTGAATGCAACATGGTCTTACTACAGATTGTCGCAATAGTTGACGTGCTGGGCCTGCGCACGGCAACAGACAGCCAATGCAGAGCTGTTGACCTCAAAGCTGTAGTCAGGCAGCGCAGCTGCGTCCCCACCTGTGCAGTGTTCCACACACCCAAGCCAGCTCCTTTGCCTGCTGTGTTGCCAATGAAGCTGCTTCCATCTATGTTTACCTGCAGCAGCAGCAGCAGCAGCAGCAGCAGCAGCAGCAGCAGCAGCAGCAGCAGCAGCAGCAGCAGCAGCAGCAGCAGCAGCAGCAGCAAACGCAACAGCAAGCCCCTTTGTGCCAACATACACATTGCCAGCAATCGTTGAGTCCTTGAGCTGCTGGCGCTCAGTAGTGGCTCCTGTGGCAGCCTAGACAACCCCACAGTCTGCTGATCCACAGAACAGTTTATTTGGCAACTTACCAGTGCATTGTGTGGTCAGACAATGTTGAGAAGACTTCAACAAGGCACAAGGCTTACCCTGGTGTTGTCGTATGCACCCACACCACCATCAGACTCCGATGCATTGTTGCCCTTGAAAGAACATTGTGTGATGTTGGCCTGCAAGCCATAACATGCAAAGGCAACATTGTGACTAGACCCAAGTGTAAAGAATTTATCAGCAGTGTGTAAATTTTGCCAGCAACACGCAGGTTGAACCAGCATTGCATGGAAGTGCTAGTATGAGCCGTCTGCAATCAGTAGACAGCAAAATTAAGGCACTACTGTGGTATCAAGCGTTGCGGGAAACGTAGCACTGCTGCAACTATCCACCATCCATGCAATAACCGCACAACATCATCCGCAGATGCTTGCTCATGGTACTTGCAACTACCAGCTGGTTCAGGGTTGACAGCCTCTTGCCTTGCTGTGTTGCCACATGGCTATGCCTGAACCATACTTGCTGGCTCTGTTGCCCTCAAAAAGACACGAACTGAAATAGGCCTGCAGACCGGACAGACAAAGGGCATGTCAGTGCCTTCTGCAGTGTGTTGGCAGAGCTGGTGTCACCCAAACATTGACAGCCGTGCTGATGATCACCTTTCTAATCCTGCCAAACTCAAATAGCCTGTCAAGAGCACTGTGCGTTAGTGCTGCCACCACATGTATGAAAGTTTCTCCCCAGTATTGCCACCACATGCATCACCATTCCTCCCCAGTGCTGCCACCACATGCACAGGCATGCACAACAGTGCACGTGCATGTAATGTGCTGATTATGCTGTGCTGCGCCAGCAGTCATGACACACGGTGATCACCTCGGTGTTCCCCCACCACATCACACCATGGTGCATGGGGCGCGGTGTGTACCCATGGTGCTCACAAGGTCTGTGTTGTTGACGCTGTTGCAGCAGTTATGTCATATAATAATCTGACATGGAGACGTAAGTTGCTACGACTGGCTTCCTGCTCAGCCCCAGGTCAAGTGTCAGGGTAGAGCGGGACTCTTGCCGGCCTGGCTGGTAGAGATCTTGGATGTGGGCCTTGCTCAGCAGGGCAAAGCTGTGGCATTGCTTTGCGCAAAGATACTCACCTGTGCATTGTTGAACAGTGCAACACCTGTGCCGCTCTGTGCTGTGTTCCTGCTGAAGTTGCTTTGTTTGATGGTTACCTGCAGAACACGAGCACAGCAAGGCAATAAGCACATGTCATGTGCGTGTGCGTGTGCCGTGGCAGGGGTTGCACAGCCACACCAGCTGCAGAAACCACGCCTCACAACAGCAGCAGCCACAACAGTAAAAGCGACAGCATTAACCAAACAACATGTGGGCTGCACTTACTGTGCTGCCGTTTGCCACATTCACGCCAGCTCCTGAATCTGTTGCAGTGTTGTTGTCAAAGGTGCATGCTGAGACGACTGCCTGCGCGCAGAACAACATGGGCAGCGCTGTGTGACAGGTCAGTTGTATGTTGAACCACTGCTATTTCACTCTCGCCAGGAAATGCCACCTACAGCTCAGCTACCACAGCACGACGCGTGCTCTTGTGTAGGCAGGAGCAGCCCTAGTGTGTTGTATCAGGTGCAACCTCGTAAGCAGACCATGGTCAGCTAGTATGAGCTTTCAGCAGTGCTGCACACCATGCAACAACCAGTTGTAACACACCCGGAGCATTGCCGCTGTTGTGCAACACAGCCTTTGCTATTGGCACATACTGCTGGAATAGGGCTTTCTGCAGCATCCTGCATTGTGTTCACGCGGTGCAGGTTCAAGTAAATAACCTTGTCCCACCGCACTAAATCCCTGAACTCGCAGCTCTGTGCTGTCTGCAAGTCACGCCCAAACAGCATGGTGCTGGGGTGGGTTGCAAAGAATGCCAAGTCTTGACAGCGCTGACAGCAATGCTGCTGCCATCCACAGCATGGCTGTTGACACCCAACTTCCTTGATTTGAATGCAGCTGTGTAGCATGCTGCCCAGTTGTTGCTGGCGGAGGAGCCCTACTACCTGAGCTGCACAGCGGCTGCTGGTCTAGGGGGGCATCTGCAGCACCTCACCTTGCTGTATCCCATAATGGTAAGCGCAGCACCTGATTCTCGCGCGCTGTTGTTCTTGAAGGTGCACATGGTGACGCTGGCCTGCATTTGTCCACAGGACCAGCATTTGCTGACAGTCAACATGAGTTCCGCAGACACGAGCAGCCATGCACTTGAAAAAATTTGCAATGTGAAAGGGCAACTGGCGCCGGCGTTGTCAGCGCTTCCTGCAGCTCTGCTGGCGGATTAACTACAGTCCGTAAATCCCAGATGATGATGACTGCACTACAAGCAGCTGCTGAAAAATAACAACTTTCAGAAGTGGTGTGATCCCCAGCAACAACGTCCATGGATTCCCACATGTGCAGTGCTCCACACGCCCAGGCCTCCTCCATAGCGTGCTTTGTTGCCAATGAAGCTGCTCCCACTGATGCGGACCTGCACAGGTAGCCAAAGGCATAGGTGCACATGGGTGTTATGCGTACACAAATGCATTGCATTAGACAAACATTGCATGCTCCATCCAACAAAGGAGTGGGAACACCAATCAGGAGCCACCAACCGGCTCAAAGGGGGGGGGGAGGATGTCAGATACATCTTCATCATCGTTGCATCATGGGAGAAGTACTTCCCTCTTAGAAGGAGTGTTGTACATGTTTCTGTGCCATTTGGCAGCAGCAGCAGATGACAGGGGCACACCCACAAAGCAGAGCACGCTGCTCATGGCTGGCGAGCAAAACACATGTGTGCCCACTTATACTTGCAAATTGTGGCAGGTTCCGAAGCAACTGCAGAAGCGACACTTGACAGTGTGTTCACCAGCAGCTGCAGCAAGCAACATTGCAGCCTGCCGCTGCTGGTGCACTAATAGAGTGCTGCTCCCGCTGCACTTGCATAAGCCCATGCCCACTCACCGTGCTGTTTTCATACACACCGACTCCAGCATCAGAGGACGAGGCAACATTGTGCTGGAACACGCACCCACTGATGTCAGCCTATGCGCAACACAACACAAGCAGACAAGCGTTGTCAGCCAAGCGCTGTCAGCGCTTCCTGCAGCTCTGCTGGCGGATTAACTACAGTCCGTAGATCCCAGATGATGATGACTGCACTACAAGCAGCTGCTGAAAAATAACAACTATTAGAAGTGGTGTGATCCCCAGCAACAACGTCCATGGATTCCCACATGTGCAGTGCTCCACACGCCCAGGCCTCCTCCATAGCGTGCTTTGTTGCCAATAAAGCCGCTCCTAGTGATGCGGACCTGCACAGGTAGCCAAAGGCATAGGTGTACATAGGTGTTATGCGTACACAAATGCATTGCATTAGACAAACATTGCATGCTCCACCCAACAAAGGAGTGGGAACACCAATCAGGAGCCACCAACCGGCTCAAGGGGGGGGGGGGGGGAGGATGTCAGATACATCTTCATCATCGTTGCATCATGGGAGAAGTGCTTCCCTCTTACAAGGAGTGTGGTACATATTTCTGTGCCATTTGGCAGCAGCAGCAGATGACAGGGGCACACCCACAAAGCAGAGCACGCTGCTCATGGCTGGCGAGCAAAGCACAGGTGTGCCAACTCATGCTGCAAATTTTGGAAGGTTCTGAAGCAACTGCACAAGGCGACACTTGAGAATGTGTTCACCAGCAGCTGCATCAAGCAGCATTGCAGCCTGCCGCTGCTAGTGCACTAACAGAATGCTGCTCCCGCTGAATTGCATAAGCCCATGCCCACTCACCGTACTGTTGTCATACACACCGACTCCAGCATCAGTGTCTGGGGCATCATTGTGCTGGAACACGCACCCATTGATGTCAGCCTATGCACAACACAACACAAGCAGACAGGGCTTCAGAACCTGCAGATGATCGCAGCATATGCTCACGTGCTACTCGTAGTACTGGCCAACTACAAATGCAGCAGCAGGTTATCATGCTTTGTTCCGCAGTGCCACAGTCACCCCCAAGCAGTCTGACACAGCAGCACCCTCACCAAGCAGACGTCAGATGCATGTCTTCTGCTCATGTCACTGTGTCAATGACGCAGCGGCATATGCCAGCTACGTATGACAAAACGTGGCGCACCTCGCTGTTGTTATGCAGTGCCATGCCTGCGCCCCACCGTGCCACCGTGTTGAATTCAAACATGCATTGCGTAATTTTCGCCTGCACAACAGGGACAGTTGAACAACATAACCAGCCCTTGTAGGAGACATGCAACAGCAGCATACGCTGTGACAACCTGGCATCATGGTATGTGCCCTGCGTGACTTGAGAAGCACATGTCATGTGTGCAGCAGCTTGCTCTATAACACTCTTTACTACAGCGCATGTGCAAGCTGGGGCTGAGCCGCATACCCACCTGTGCTGTGCCGTACACACCAAGGCCGCCGACCCGCCCTGCTGTGGTGCCACTGATCTTGCTCTTGGCAATTGCTGCGCTGCAGCTATCCACAAATTGCAGCAAGCCAGAAATAGCAGCAGCATCTGACCAAATCAGCGTGTTGTTGCTGAAGGTGCTGTCGTGGATGGTGATGTGGGACTGGTCCCTACAAAGAACTGCACCTGCTGCTGTCATGTTGCTGAATGTGCTGTTGTCGATGGCTACTCTGCTGTTGTCTAGAGCAAGCACAGCCCTGCCATGTGTCCCCTTGTGTTGGGTAACCAATGTGTTTTGCAGTGTTAGCTGCGCCTGATTCATAACCACAAGTGCTGCTCCTGCTGTGTTGTGGGCAAGCCACCCTCCTGTGATGGTTGCATTCACGTTGCCCCCAAAGACCAGCAGTGCTGGGTTGTACATGGGCGCGCTGCCGTCGGCCAGCACCACACCCTGTACAATCGGCTGCAGCAGGTGCAGCTGCAGCTTTTGGTTGCTGCAAAAATATAACAGAGCATGGATGGGGACGCCACCTGATCCTGCTGCTGCATGTGCTTGGCAGTCACTGCTGTCCAGCACGGTTACGCCAGTGAAGGCCGCTGATTGTGGCAGCAGCAGCGTGGTGTTGATGCTGATTTTGACAGGGCCTGATGGGCTGCTGCAGCTCAGGCGTGCTGCAATGCCCTGCCTGCTGCTGGTGCCGTGCATGGTACCATTGATGCCGCTGGTGCTGCCAGCACGGCCATGGCCCATCAGCAGCAGCCTGCAATCTGCACGCTGTTGTTGCTGCTCAGAAGCCCATGCTGAACCGTACAAACAACCGAGTACCAAAAGTGGCAGGGTAACGGACAACCGACAGAGCATAGCTCGAGCTTTCATACGAGCTCGTGCCTGCATCATCAAGGAGGGTGCGGGAGCAGCGCATATATGGGGTTTTTTGAGAGGATATATGTGCGATGTGACAGCACACACTTGCAACACCTTTGTAGCAAATGAGTGGGCCGATTCGTACCACGCATCACTGACTTTTACCGTCAGCTCGAGGATACCAATCGACGGGACCAAATTCAGTGGAAGCTTCTTCCCAAAGTAGACGATAAAAGCTTTAGTTGTAAGTATTAAAAGGGTTACAAGCATGTAAGATGGCGAGAGCAGGCGTAATACTGCTGCTCGTTGGGGCAGTAGCCTTTCTCGCCAGCAGCAACAGAAGCGGCCACGATCACCACAGTAAAGCCTTTGTGAACAACAGCACAAGCGTAACATGTAGCGTGAAACCGCATTAAGGTGCGACTGGCAGGTCCTTATCACGTACAGTCCTGACACTTGAACTCAAAACCAGAAATCGCACATGCTGCTGCTTTGAAATGTTGCTTCGAAAAGTATACAGCGCACCCTTTGAGGGGCGCCTGTGCCAGCAGTTTCAACCTTGGGCACATCGGTGGAACATCACCACGTGCTGCCCCACGTTTGTAAGTCCAACTCTTTGAAAGGGGCAGGAGCCATTGCCTTTAAGGAGGAAACGATTTGCTCGGTTGATCGCTACTTGGCTGAGCTAATGGGGTGAAGGTGGCGTGCTCATTGCAGGCCCGTTTTCAAGTCCTCAGTGACTCCTCGGCAGCCCAACAGGTGATGCCTGGGATGCTGTGCTTTGCTGTGGCACACCTGAACGTGCACGTCCTTATCTGAGAGCGGCTAATGCGACCATGAATGGTCGCGCCGCTGCAGTAAATGTGCAAACACGCGACATTGCATGCACAGCTTAGCAGTGCCCAACAGCCTGCTGTTGCCACCACCTGCGCGCTGCTGAACAGCCTGCTGTTGACACCACCCGCCCGCATGCCAGCTTCATTGCACCAATCCAGTGCACATGCCGCTGGACGCACAGTGCGCTGCTAGCACGTAGTATGCTTACTTGAGCACGCCTGAGAGTTGCTGGAAGAGCTTTACAAGCACCAGCCCTTCCACTGGACTGCACATGGCACGTGCAGCAAGCGCAAAGGGTTGATGTTGAAGAACACAGCAATGGATGCATGTGCATCAAAGGAGCGGAAAGGTTGATGCATCAAAGGAGGGGAAAGGTTGATGTAACAAGCAGCAGCACTCTACTAGACTGGGTTAGTAACCCAGAAGGAAAGCGAAGCAGAGTCACCCTACCACCCTCATGCAACGCTGTACTGGGATCTGTCAGCGATGCTTAATCATCATCATCATATTACCCATTCAAGCCATAGCATCAGCGCCATCGGAGCGATGCTTGATGTGGCATGCCACCATTGGCAGTGTAACAACACCGTCTCCTGGTCATCATCATCATCATCGTCTCCTGGTCATCATGTCATAGACAGTGTGCAGGCGTTTTCTACTACCAAATTCCAAATACCAAAGTAGGGCCACAGGCCCACCCTTTAAGGAGCCAGACTGTCAGGATGTCAGGATGTCAGGATGTCTACTCAGTAGACAGTTGTACTATCAGGATGTCAACCTGGTCATTCACCGTCCAATCTTTGCCTGTTGCAATACAGCCCCTACTCTGCTGCACAGCAGCTGTGGCTGCATAGCATGCCAAGTTATGCACAAGGCCTTTGTCATTTGCCAACACACACCTACAGATATCTGCACCGCACACCACAATGCTGCTACAATGCTGGCTTTACCCGCGCTGAACTTGACCCCGCCCAGTACTGCTGTCATCTGAAGAACGCCAGGTGCTTGTTTGGCATCAGCGGTGTTCTGCTGGGCACCACCGACGCCAGCGGCTGCTGCTCTGCACCGCAAGATGCTGCTGCTGTTGCCGCTGTTGCTGCCTTGGCGCGCCGCCCGTCCCTCTCCTGGCGCAGCCACTCCTCCACCACATGCAGCAGCTTCTTGCCGGGGCCCAGCTGCGGCAGGATTGAGCGCGGGCCACCTGCAAACCAAAATACAGGCAGCCATACCAGCATCAGCATGCAGGAGAGCAGCTGCCAATGGCACACATCAGGACATGCCAGCATAGATGTGTCGGCACCGCAGCATCCGCAGCACTGAGCATGGCACTGCCGGCCGCCACCACAGCCAGCGCCCCCGCCATGCACGCAAAGCACCGCCTTGATCCAGGAGGCTGGCTGATGTGTTCAGGCCGCTGGCATGCGTACAGGGCAGTGGGGGGTGCGGCGAGTGTGCGGCTTGCTCATGCAGTCGGCTGCTGTAACTGCTTGTCAACTTTGATGTCTGACACGAGGTGCCAACCCCAAACTGTATGTCTGCAGAAGTCAACATACCTGCAACACCTGCTGCTCACAGTGCAGCGTGCCGCCAGCACCCCCTGAAGCCTGCAGGCAGGCAGGCCCCTCCTGCAAGCCGGCTGCTGCCCCTCACCGTGCACCAGGCCGCCATCTTCCAGGTAGGCCACGTGGCTGATCCAGCCCTCCAGGCCGTCAAAGATGTGCGTGGCGTACACGATGGTGGCCCCGCGCTGCTCGCACTCCTGCCTGAAGAAGTCCAGCAGGTCCATGCGCCCCAGTACGTCCATGTCCACAGTGATCTCGTCCATCAGCACCACCTGCAGGCACAGCAAACGCCAAATAATGAACGTTCAACACACCACAACAGGATAGCGGTGTGCACCAGCGTGTCATGGACCACGATGACCCCAACCAACAGCAGCACATGCAAGACAGGACAGCCTTTTCAGCAGCGAGTCAACCGTCTGCTGCACTATGCAGGTAGCTGATGCAGTACGACATACGAGATGCGTGAACTGCGCTGCGCCATTAAAAGTGCATTGCATTGATGTGCATGCAGGACACAACATGTGTAGCGCGTGCGAGTGGCAGCTTTTGACTGAGCCCATCAATGCCACAGCAGTTGCTGGAAGCCCCAGCCCGTCAGGGGCACAGCCCGAAGGCGAGGACACCAGGCGCCCCACAGCCCAAGCACGCTGCCGCCAACTGCTGTTTGAAGTGCTGTTTAAAAGACGCGCACTCCACTCACATCGTACGGCTTAAGCAGCCCCATGCAGATCTGCACTCACATCGTACGGCTTGAGCAGCCCCATGCAGATCTGCACTCACATCGTACGGCTTGAGCAGCCCCATGCAGATCTGCACTCACATCGTACGGCTTGAGCAGCCCCATGCAGATCTGCACTCACATCGTACGGCTTGAGCAGCCCCATGCAGATCTGCACTCACATCGTACGGCTTGAGCAGCCCCATGCAGATCTGCACTCACATCATACGGCTTGAGCAGCCCCATGCAGATCTGCACTCACATCATACGGCTTGAGCAGCCCCATGCAGATCTGCACTCACATCATACGGCTTGAGCAGCCCCATGCAGATCTGCACTCACATCGTACGGCTTGAGCAGCCCCATGCAGATCTGCACTCACATCGTACGGCTTGAGCAGCCCCATGCAGATCTGCACTCACATCGTACGGCTTGAGCAGCCCCATGCAGATCTGCACTCACATCGTACGGCTTGAGCAGCCCCATGCAGATCTGCACTCACATCGTACGGCTTGAGCAGCCCCATGCAGATCTGCACGCGCCGCCGCTGCCCGTCGCTCATTGTGGTCATGCGCTGGTACAGGTCGATGTCCAGCAGCCGCACCAGCTGCCGCCGCCGCTCAGGATCTACGCCCTCCACCCCAAATATCATCTTGCCGGCAGTGATGTCACCCTGCAACCCCGAGGCACAGCGGGATGCATAATCAGGCAAATTAGAACGGCAACCCATGTGGACAGTACTGCGCAAGAGCAACGATCGACACAAGCCCTGCCAGAGACAGAGCGTGTCGGGTTCATGCAGCTGTTTGTCATGTGCCCAACTGCACAGCATTCTCCAGCTTGAGGTCAGCCACTGTGCGTCAGAGCTACCGTTACTGGTTATCATCACAGCAGCAGCAGCAGCAGCGCTCACCTGCAGAGGCACGCCGTAACCTGCAAAGGCTACGTCCTTCCTCCATGACGTGCCCAGGTAGCTCAGCTGACCGCTGCACGTCAGGTCCTGCACATGCGCACAGAGAGAAAGCAGCAGCGGCAGCAGCAGCAGCCGCCAGCAGTAGCTCAGCTGGGCAGAACTAAGAACAACAGGGAGCAGCTGCACCCAGCGATGCCAGGCTACGCTGACCACAGCCCTCACGCAACGCTCTGTCCAAGCCACTGCATGCAGCCATGCTGCTCAGCAAGACGACATGACCCGCTGTTGACAAAGAGCTACCACTGAAAGCCACTACCATCCAAGGCTGTGTCGGCCAAGGCCTGTGTACGTCTTTGAAAGCGCACCCATGCCACGCCGCAGCCAAGTCAATCACACTGTTCCAACCAGCATCTGCCCTCAAATCCGCTCACCATCGCATAGAATGGCGACTGCCCAAGAACCCTGATCTTATCCCTGTGATCAGCCAGCAAACACTGTCAGTTGCAGAGCACCACTGCAATGCGACACCAAGTCAGCAGCAAGCTGCACCAAGCAGCAAGTTGCAGCGCACACACGCACTGGCTCCAGTATCCTTGCACGGTGAGGCAGGTGCCACACGTCCTGCAGATGCAACGCCCAGCTGCTGTAGTAGCAGCCACAATGGTCGTGCTCACCTGCCAACCATGTATTTTCCGGCAATCAACTGCAGCAAAGTGGTCTTGCCTGCAAGTGGCAGACACATCAACATGTGGCCAAAGCACCTGACAGCACGCAGCTTGGCAAAGTGTGCAGAGATGAGCAGCAGCTGGCATCGAAGCACACATCATATTGTGACCACCCCAACCAAGCTGTAGCTGTTGCATCTGCGTTACAATAAAAGGCAGGCTGCAACAGCTGTTGCTGCCACAGCTGCTGCGTTGCTTGCCAACTATTTCACTGCCGTGGGCACACCTGCTCCATTGGCGCCAATCAGGAGCGTTCTGCTGCCCTTGGGTAGCTGCAGGTCGATGCCTTTCAAGAAGGCATTACAGCCTGGATAGGAAAACCGGAGGTCCTGCAGCACCACAGCCTGCTGGTCTGTGCTGCCTGAGGCTGCTGCGTCTGCCATCGCTACTTTGCAATCAAGGTACGGGAAACCGAGTGATGACCAGAGTTTCGAGTGCTGAAACACAACCTATTCAGAAACGGTGCAATCGTGTGGCCCGAGGGCGTGGACGTCAGCCTTTGTAAGTTAAGAGGGCTGGGTGACACCTGAAAGGGTAGTAAGTGATATGATCAGCTTACTGTTTGTCAGCTTCTAAGCTGCACACAGGTGGCGCGTGTTATTTCCTGGTGAGCGTCCATCCAGAGTTCCATCACCGCCTTGGAGGGCAGCAAACCCTGGCGCTGCCAACGGCATGCGAATGATTAATCTACTGTGTCACAGAGTACAAATAGTGTAAAAAAAAATTGGGATAATAATGTGGCTGGCGGCAGCTGTGATGGTCTGGCCTCCTGCAGATGCCTCTTGCATGGCAGATACCTTGACAGAGCACCTGTGGCAGTCACAGAATGCCATTACCATCACCATCAATAAATGCAATGGTACCCCGGCAGAACAGGCCTCTCACACGTGCAACAGCGAGAGCATCAACAAGGAGAACATGGGGGTTAAGCACAAGATGTTGGAACACACCACAACCTGCAGCCAGCCAGCCTGAGCACATGTACACCTGCTGGATCACCTCTCAACAATCACTGCTGTTGATGCTGTTTACAACTGCTGCTGCTGCTGCTGCTGCTGCTGCTGCTGCGCAGGCCACCAGTATGGTAGCCTGCATAAAACCACGCCATGAGCAGCTCTGGCATGTTGTTAACAGAGTCAGGCATCTGCGCCACGGCTGCCGCCTTGTGCATTGCCGCCTGAGCTGCTGCTAGGCTGCCTGGCACAGCAGCAATGTCTGCCGGCACCTGCTGCTGCAACGTGGTCATGACTGATGCTATGTCTCTGCTGCCTGCTGCTGCTGCTGCTGCTGCTGTGTCTGGCTGGCTGCTTGCTGCCAAATGCCCCTGCCCACAAACACAACATGCTGCAGGCGGTGGGTGCAGCAGGGTGCGGGCAGCAAGGATGCAGGGTAAGGGGGAGGTAGCCAAAGATTCTAGGGTAACTCACGCAATATCAGTGCAGTTTGCTGCTTGTGCTGCTGCAGTTCGAATTCAGACGCACCCGAAGCAATCAACCTATGCTGCATGGACAGCCCTATTCATGGCGTCGGGTCAAGGGTAACAAACGCACGGAGTTGAGGGCAATGCACCAAGGCAGCCACACTGCACGCTGCTTGCTGTGCAGTTGCAGATGCAACAGAAAGCATGTTTACTCACCTTGCTGCTGCTGCTGCTGCCGCCCAGCAGCGGCATGCATGAAGTAGCCAGGCAGTGGCGGTGCCGGTGGTGGTGGAGGAGGCATGGCTGGGCAGCTGTACTGCTGCGCATAGCCCGGCCAGCCGCAGCCTGCAGCAAGTGCCGCTGCACCCCAACCTGCATGGCCCCATGGTGACTGTCCCACAGGATGCTGCTGCTGCTGCTGCTGCTGCTGCTGCTGCTGCTGCTGCTGCCAGTTGTTCATGCTGTCCTGTTCCTGGTAAGCATCCTTCCAGCTGCCTGGCTGTGCTGCTGCTGCTGCTGCTGGTTGTTGCCAAGTAGCGCCAGTGCTGCCGTGACCAGCACCTGCTAGGTGGTTTTGCTGTTTGACTGGTGGCAACCCATCCTGCTTGGAATGGGGCTTGAATGCCTCCGGCAGTTCAGCAGCTGAACCAGCAGCCTGTGCAGCTGCATGGTTCGATGGCTGCGCATGCTCACGGTTTTGGTGTGTGGTATGATTCTGAATTGCTTGGCTGGCTTGGCTGCTGCCGGGCTGCTGGTTATCCTGGCTATCTGCTGCTGCTCCCTGCCTGCACAGCACAACAGCAGACGTGATGGTCATCTGCAGCGCAGCACCCCACATGAATGCCACAACAACAGTAACACTTACGTAGGCAGCAGAGCCACGCTGTACGTGCACTCTTGATCGTGATCTTGCTGGTATGACGCCAACGCCTCGATGAAAGCCCTGCAGAACATGTACAGTTCATTTTCAACGCAGACAATATCATGCCACTGAAGCAATTCCGATATTTTGATCACCAACCTAGTGATAACATCCGGTTGCGCGTCCATCCGAACAAAAGCAGCAGGCAGAGCAAGCCCTCAGCACTTCTGCTTGCTGTACATGCTACTGCCAAGCTGAAGATGCCTAATCGCTGTACTGAAAACAAGGAAACTGCATAGTGCCACACCACAAGCCCTCCAAAGCAATGTGCAAAGTCTGGTAGGCGCATTGTCATGACCAGCGTCACAACAGTGTTCAAACAAACATGTTAGCAACACCCACAGAAGTAGCAGGTTGTGCAGCACGTCGCTGCGTCAAAGCTGAGTCAACACCTGCCGCACTCGTGCGTACACAACTGCTCACCAGCTACTCGCTGTGGCCACCAGGCCACGCACCAAAGCCGCCGCCGCCCTCCTCATCCATGCTGCCGGCCATTGCATCCCAGTCACGCCAGCTGTCCAGCTGCAGTTGCTGGTGCACACCCGCCCTGCCAGTCATGACATTGAAAACTGCCTGGGGCGGCTGCTGCAGGGGCTGCCGCTGCCACTGCTGCTGATTGGGGGCGCTAAGTCCTCAGCTGGCAGCAGCTGCCAACTATTACTAGTTGCAGCACCCAGCAAGCTCGCTGCTGGCGCCTGCTCACTCAAGCACTCAAGATTACCTGCTAGGTGCGTGCCTGGCTGCTGCTGCTGCTGCTGCTGCTGCTGCTGCTGTCGCGTGCGTCCTGCAGCACCACCCTGCTCTTCCAGGCACACGTGCTGCTGCCCATGCAGCTCCTGCTGACAATGCTGTGCCAGCCCTGCATGCTGGTGCATGTTGACCCACTGGCAGCTGCCACTGGTGGATTGACAGCCGCAGTAATGGTGTGCTCTGCTTTGCTGTCCACCACATCTGCTGCCCATTCGATCAGTGCTGCGGGCTGGGTAGTTGCTGGCTTCGCTGCTACCTCCATCAACTGCTCTCCTGCTACCTCCACTACTGGTTCTGCTGCTGCCAGCAAAGCTGGCTCTGATGCTGCTTCTCCAGCAGCAGCCACTGCTACACCTGCTGCTACCGGCGTTGCTGACTGCTGTGCAACCACGCCAATGCAGCAGCTGGCGTTGAAAGCATGGCGTGGCTGCACATCAATGCAGCAGCAAGTAAGAAATTCAACGCCAGCTGCACAGCTGCTGCCACCACAACCTTTGCTGTTGAGACTGCTGCCGCTGCCGCTCACAGCGCTGTTCTGCAAAGCGGTGGGCAAGTCAACAGGCAAAGAGCACACTTGGCTAGGCTGCACCTGCTGCTGCTGCTGCTGCTGCTGCTGCTGGAGCTGCTGCTGTGTTTCATGCACATCACAGGCGCCCTGTTGCTGCTGGCCAGGATGCTGCGTGCAACAACATGCCTGATAGCACTGCTCCTGGTTGATTAATTCCAGATGGGATGGCAGCTGCTTGGCATGAAAAGCTCCCTGGCTGGATCTACTGCTATCACCAGGCAGCTGAGGCTTGGCTGCTGCTGCTGCTGCTGCTGCCGATGCTGTTGACACTGCTGTTTCTGTTGCTTGATTGTCACTGGCCTGCCATGCAACAGCACAGGCCTGTGCAACGCCGCACGAGCCTGCAACTAGAGACACAGCAATGCAGCTTTCAAGCTGGTAAATTTACAAAGCCGCGTATCAGCATGTAGTGGCTGGGCCAAAAACATGCTAGCAGTCAAGCCGATAGAACATAGCAGCGCATGGCCTGCCCAAGCATTGCTGCGCCTCAATTTTGCAACACACACCTTGTGTAGGCGCTGTTGCTCCTCCACAAAAAGCACGCTGCGCCGCCTGCAGCGGTGTCAAGCTGGCTGCTGCCTGGACCTGCTTCAATGGCAGAGCAGTAGGCAAACTCCTTAGCTGCTGCTGCTGCTGCTGCTGCTGCTGCTGCTGTGCTGCTGCTGCTGCTGCTGCTGCTGCGCTGCTGCTGCTGCCAGCAGTGCTGCTTGCCGCTGCTGTGATGATGAATCATCTGGTGATGCTGACTGCTGTGCCGATGATTCGTTCGGCCCTTGAGGTCCTGCGCATGTCAACAATGGAGCAGTGATGCCTGGCATTGCCTGCTGGCAGGCAAGCGTGTCCGAAGCGCAGAGCAGCTGCTTGTCGGGTTGGCTGCAGCTGTGCTGTTGTGGTTGGTCACATGGAGCTGCCACATTGTGCACCTTCGGTGGAGCCAGTTGCAGCTGCTCCAGCTCCTGCAAAGCTTCCTGCAAGGTGTGTGTGAGATCACAAATTGGCTGCTGCTGGCAACCCAATCTGGCTGGCTGCCTTCAGCAGCCTCGCTGTGACTTCCAGACATGGAGTCATGGCAGCTACAGCACTTGCATGCTGACAACAGCAACACGC